>JARYHS010013626.1:0-13733 GCA_031002005.1 Vandiemenella viatica | reverse complement strand
GTGTTGTCAGTACCTTGCTTCTGCAAAGTTGACTTTTACCTTACTTAAAACAAGAAGTTAATTTTGTTGGTTTAGTCTTTATTACTTGGTGGTTAGGTTTTAAATTTGTTAAATTTGAAAAATATAAATAAATCGGCAAGAAGTTCTCGCTTTATTACTGTTCCGTCGTCGTAGAAATAGGAAAAGAAAAAATCGTGTTATTTGGGTCCATCAAATCAATCAAAGGAGACCAGAGTTTGGAGCTTTGTACACAATATTTCAGGATTTGAGAAACGACGACACCAAATTTTTCAATTATTTTCGAATGTCTGCTTTGTCATTCGGCGAACTTCTTGGGAAGCAAAAGGACAGCATTCAAAGGAGAAATACCCAGTTGAGGAATTGTATTCAACCTGTGGAAATGCTGGCAGTCACGTTGCGGTAAGCAGTTTATTCATATTATAGCTAAGGGAGCGTCGATAAACCACGTAGCTCCATTTTTCCCTCCTGTGAACTCCTCCTCCCCCACCCCACATAGCCCGACGTGGCTTTTGCCTCTACCCTGCTCCCCCCTCCCCTCCCCACGTAGTTTTTTAGCCTATTTATTCCTGTTTTCTCTTGACAGACTATCGTAAATTATATACGGAGATAGTTAAATAACAGAATAATCATTTTCATCCTGTTGTGAGTTTTGTACCTTATTTTAATTGTGACAAATAATATGAATAAGAAGCTACGTGAGTAGTAAGGATATGGGGAGTCTACTTTAAATAGGTCACGCGCCCCGCCCCCCCTGCGGCCGCTTCCCCTATAATTAGGCGCCACTGCCCTGTCATTATCTACCTGGCTGCCGGCGCCGCTTACCGTCATTATCTTTGTAGGTCACGCGCCCCGCCCCCTGCAGACACGACGGCGCCTCTTACCGTCATTATCTTGGTGTGCAGGCCGCTTCCCCTATAATTAGGCGCCCGGCCGACTGTGCGGCCTCTGGCCTATAATTATCTACCTGGCTCTTTGTAGGTCACGCGCCGCGCCCCCTGCAGCAACGCCGGAGCCACTCGAAGCAATTTCCGTCATGGGGAAGCTGAAAATTTGTTATGCTAAGGGTGCGTCCATAAACCACGTAACTCCATTTTGGACACCTCGCTACCGTTCGCGAACTAAACTGAGCGGTACCGTTCGCGAACTAAACTGAGCATTCCCGGTCCCGAACTATCACCATTCGCCGCTAGGATAACCAACATTTTTTTCAGGTTAATGGTAGAATTTTTTTTTTAGAATAACCTATAAAAATATAGTACACTTCAAAAATATAATATTTTACGAAAGAGTAGAAAAGGACAAAGGATATGGTTTTTTTTTACTATTTTATTTTTAAGCTATATTTTTTTATTTTTTTTTTGCACTTCGTGCATCTTTAACAATTTTCTGTCCTACAGTAAAATTGTAATATGCTTTATCGCTTTCAGTTGTTAAATTAATGTCGATCAAAAGCTCATTTTTACTAATGAACTACTGCTCTTTACTTTTACCTAGATTTCGTGTAATATTGTTATTTCAGAGTAAAGTTCGTTCACTTTGATACTAATTTTTTCTCATAAATTTAGAACCTCTAATATTGTCTCACAGCCTTCAAATGAAACCTCGTGTATTAAATTTAATTTTTGAATTTTCTATAGCCAATTGCATTCATTAAAATCTAAGACTTTTATCAACGAATACTAAAGCGTTATTTTTAATATTATCACTTTCTGTGGAGAATCCGGCTTACACAGTTCTTTCCAAAAAGTTATCGCTTACGAATTTTCCAGTGTTTCCAGTGGCAAATTCTAAGAGCCTGGGCGAAAGCTTGAGATTGTCGCCCCTTCAAACGTGAATTTGGGGCAGTATGGAGCTGTTGTTTGATTTTTCCGCGCCCCTAATGGTTACCGATCGGAACAGTAGAGCTAAACAAACGGTCGCCACTGCACGAATTTGCCATTTACCTCATCTTCAAACATGATTTGCCGCTCCCCTGAAGTTGCCGTCCGGGCTAAGCGTCGTGGTTTGACCCTCCCATCCCAAGATGCGGCACTGTCAGAACTGGGGGTTGTCAGTTCCTAGAGCAAGTGTTGCCATCTGTGTGCCATTTGTGTATCTTATGTTCACTATGATAAGTATATATTTATTTGTGAAATGTTTAGTTTATCAGGCGGAGATTGGGGATCGTCCCAGCGTTTGCATAAAGACGGACTGTACGTGGGGACCAGAACTCGTACCTGGTCCCGTTGTACCTCCACAATCCAATCTGGATGCCCGGACGGGGATTCGAACTGCCGTCCTCCCGAATGCGAGGCCAGACCGCTAGCCGGTTCACCACCACGCTCGGTGAAATGTAGTATAAATGATACCCCATACTAGTAGATTAAATATAAAAATAGGATCGAATGCAATTGGAGAAGTAAGTGAATTCTGTTACTTAGGAAGAAAAAATTACGGGAATCGGCCATGGCCTTTTGAAGGAAACATCCCGACATTCACCTGGAGTGATTTCGGGAAACCATGGAAAATCTATATCTGGATGCTCGGATTGAGATTCAAACCCGCGTCCTCCCGAATGCGAGACCAGTACGTTAACCGTTCACCTATTACGCTTGGTGTAGTATGAAAAGTATGCATCATAGTATGCTCGATTACACATACATTCCCAAATTTCTGATGGCATAAAATATGCTTGGCTTAAGAAGGTTTTAAAAATAGACTACAAGCCACGTTTTAAAATTTTAAAAGGAGCATTGCAACTGTAAGTAGGAATGTAAACCGTTTTTTACGTTCTGTAAATATTGTAAATTACTATCATAAGTTGTTTAATTTCATGAATTAAGAAAAAAAAAAATCAGAGAAACGTACATAGTATATCACGAGATATTGACGGAAATGGCGTTTGTACAACAGTCATAAAATGTACAACAAATATTTACACCAGCGGTCTAAGCACAAAGCGATACATACAAATCCGTTACCACATTTAACGCTTCGAATGCTTTCTGAACTTTTCTTTTCAGAGTATCGACCAAAGTCTAAGCTTGTCCTCAGACATCCAACATATTGCCGAGGCTGCGAGACTTTAAAAAGTAACGATATAGTCGGTGATGTAAAAATTATTGCATCTTCGATTCGCTTTTTATAGTTTTTATAACAATGCATTGCAATGATCACTTGTTGGACATAACTTATTGACTATAATATACTGGGTGTCATGCTGATAAAATATCAAATTTCTGTATTGCGACATTCTGAAATCAGTGGAAAGTGAGGGAATTTTTCATGCGTTTGACTGCCATAATTTCATGAAAGAAAGCATTAAAATTAAGAAAATCAGAGCAAACGTACAGAGTATATCATCACTCTGTTGGACATAGCTTGTTGACTATAATATACTGGGTGTCATGCTGATAAAAGAAACGTACATAGTATATCACGAGATATTGACGGAAATGGCGTTTGTACAACAGTTATAAAAATTATGTAATACTAGCTGGTACCCACGACTTCGTTCGTGATTGTAAAGAATTCATATTGACAGCTATAGACATCTAACCACCCTAGTGCACGATGGGAGACTCGATACTATTACCACACACAAGTACCAGTCTTCTGCGCTATGTAGTTCCGGCAGCAAGGTAAAATTTACGGATTTGGATGAAACACGAAAATATTCATGATCGACCAATTTCAAACACCATATCTCACACACTCCCACAGTTACCGAATTTCGGCCAACGTTGTGATCGATGGTAGACTCTGTGTTACTACCACACACAAACGCCAGTGATATGCGATAGATAGTTTTCACTTAAAAGTGATACACATGCATCTTTGGCAGAAATATGAAATTGCCGCAGGTCGATCATTTTCATCCCCCATATCTTCCACACTCCCATAGCTACAGACATCTAACAACCATAGTGCACGACAACAGACACGATTCTACTACCACACATAAACACCAATGCTCTATGCTATGTAGTCGTGGTAGAAAAGTGAAATCTGCGGAGACACATGCCTTTCGTCGAAATACGAAAATATCCTTGGTCGGCCACTAACAACCATCATATCTACCACAGTACCACAGTTTCTGAAATTCGGCCGCTGTTGTGATCGAAAGGTGACTCTGTGCTACTACTACACACAAACGCCAGTTATCTGTGATCTGTAGTTTTCGCTGAAAAGTGATACACCATGACACTTTTGTCTTTGGCAGAAGTATGAAACTGCCACAGGTCGACCACTATCAACCCCCATTTCTCCCAGACGCCCATAGTTACCGACATCTAACAACCATAGTGCACTACATGAGATACGATTCTACTACCAAACACAAACACCAATGCTCTATGCTATGTAGTTGTGGCATAAAAGTGACATATGCGGAGACAGTCGAAATACGAAAATATCCTTGGTCGGTCACTTACAACCACCATATCTACCACAGTACCACAGTTTCTGAAATTCGGCCGCTGTTGTGATCGAAAGGTGACTCTGTGCTACTACTACACACAAACGCCAGTTATCTGTGATCTGTAGTTTTCGCTGAAAAGTGATACACCATGACACTTTTGTCTTTGGCAGAAGTATGAAACTGCCACAGGTCGATCACTTTCAACCCCCATTTCTCCCACACCCCCATAGTTACCGACATCTAAGAACCATAGTGCACTACATGCGATACGATTCTACTACCAAACACAAACACCAATGCACTATGCTATGTTGTTGTGGCAGAAAAGTGACATATGCGGAGACAGTTGAAATACGAAAATATCCTTGGTCGGCCACTTGCAACCACCATATCTACCACAGTACCACAGTTTCTGAAATTCGGCCGCTGTTGTGATCGGAAGGTGACTCTGTGCTACTACTACACACAAACGCCAGTTATCTGTGATCTGTAGTTTTCGCTGAAAAGTGATACACCATTACACTTTTGTCTTTGGCAGAAGTATGAAACTGCCATAGGTCGACCACTTTCAACCCTCATTTCTCCCACACCCCCATAGTTACCGACATCTAACAACCATAGTGCACTACATGAGATACGATTCTACTACCAAACACAAACACCAATGCTCTATGCTATGTAGTTGTGGCAGAAAAGTGACATATGCGGAAACAGTCGAAATACGAAAATATCCTTGGTCGGCCACTTGCAACCACCATATCTACCACAGTACCACAGTTTCTGAAATTCGGCCGCTGTTGTGGTCGAAAGGTGACTTTGTGCTACTACTACACACAAACGCCAGTTATCTGTGATCTATAGTTGTCGCTGAAAAGTGATACACCATGACACTTTTGTCTTTGGCAGAAGTATGAAACTGCCACAGGTCGACCACTTTCAACCCCCATTTCTCCCACACCCCCATAGTTACCGACATCTAACAACCATTGTGCACGACAGGAAAGACGATTCTACTACCACACACAAACACCAAAAGTCTATGTTATGTAGTTGTGGCAGGAAAGAGAAGTACACGGAGATACGAATTTTTGGTCGAAATATGAAGACGCCCTGCACTGACCAACTTTAACCATTAAATCTCCCACATCCCCACAGCTATCGTCATTCGGCCAACGTTGTGCACGGCAGGAAACTCCATGCTACTTCCACCCACAAACATCAGTGATCTGTGCTAGGTAGTGGTGGCAGAAGAGTGAAATATAGGAAAAAACACGTCTATTTTTATGTATATATAAGATTTGCTCCACGAAAGAAGTCATCGGTGGAATGCGGAATAGTTGGTTATGCCTGTCGAATATCACCTGCTAATAAAATTACAGTACCACCGAATGACCATTCGTTTCCACGTAAGTCTTGGAATGTTCAAACCAAAGATTCCGGCGATTTTTTTGATGCTTTGAATGTTGCATGTTGGTTGTAATACGTTTAAAAGTATCAAAGTGCAGTAAATTTTAATTTAAAGACTGTAATTAACAATGTTGTGTAAACTTTTATGTTTCGAATGAGTTTTTGGTTGTTTAGAATTGTTTAACTTCGTTAGTTTTATGTTTAATTGCTTGCATATACGATTTAGTGAATTTAAGGTGCACTTTATTCTTTATATGAAAGATGGCATATGCGTTTTATTAAAATAACCTTGAGTTTGAAACCTAAGAACCGACTCATTTGAAGCAATGGTTTATTTGTCAACTGAAATAGGTCCGTAACTAAACACTTACAATGTCTTTCTAAACAATTAGAAAAAAAAAAATTTGGAGGCGCAAAACATCCATATGACACAACTCGCGGTGCGAAACATACATATGACACAACTCACGGTAATTTACAGATATGACACAACTCGCGGTAATTTACAGTAGTAAATAGAACATTGCTTTTTGAGTTCTGGTGGCAAAAAAAAAAAAAAAAAAAAATATTCTTGGCTTAAGAAGGTTTTTAAATAGACTATAAGCCACATTTTAAAAGGAATATTGCAACTGTAAGTAGGAATGTAAACCGTTTTACTGCGTAAATCTCGGAGTCTAACCGTCATGCCTGCAAAATTTTTCTGACTTGGAGCTTAACTTTTTTCATAAAACTCTAAATTTTATGAAACAGGCGATATGCCTCAGTATTTAGGTTCTTGATTTCTAGCGCTGAGATACCAGCACTAAACACTGGCGGCAGATAATGGAGTTACCGAAGTTCTAATAACTGATCTTCAAATCCTTAGCCAGGAGCGTAGCAAGTTTAAGGTCCCATATCTGATCATCACTCTTCAAGTAGCTGGCAGTCAAACGCGTGAAAAATTACCTCACCTTACACTGATTTCAAAATGCCTACAGTCGCAATACAGAAATTCACCGAAGATAGCATCCACTAAGTTCTAGATCATGTTAGATCATTCATGAAATTTTTCGTCAGTGCCAGTATACGAGTCTGTTTCGTAGACTAAATGGATCTCGTGTACAACCTCCAAAGGGCACATGTGAATAGTTCTTATCCCGACACATGCGAAAAATGCGGTACAGACCACAGTTAGTTGGAAAAATGGAAGAATGCATACTTTCTGCAGAAACAGCGGTAACAGATGCATAGCATATTGTCGGGGATTGGCACGTATCTAAAACTGTCACGAACTGCACCACTCAAGAACAAGCTAGGAAAGGTGCCAAGCACAAACTTCGAAAGTATATACCTTTTAGGACTTACAGAATATTGACAACTTATACATGCACACACCAGTGTCAAGGATCATGAAAATATGCTCGGCCTCACAAATATTGACAGATGTTTCGGAATTTCTTGAGTTAACAGTCCAATCCTCATTCTGTTTCTATTATCGCATACTTTGACAAGGCGTGTAGTGGGCATTCGCCTGGAGTGATTTCAGGAAACTATGGGAAAAATAACTTAAATCTGGATGGTCGCTTCCCGAATGCGATGCCAGAGTGCTATCGCTCGCCCAACAGTCATAGTCAATCCTCTTACGCACCCCACCTCATAAAATCCCGAAATGTTATGAAAACCGCAAAACATAGTGAATACAGGTAAAACATCGCCAAAATTATGTAATATTCGCTCTACGAAAGAAGTCATAGATTGATATGGTTAGAAGATGACTGAGGATGTATCAGTTTCATTAAGAATTCACCATTCCTCAGTTTAGATGTCCTAAATTACTTTATATGGACACAGTTAGCTTGGCAGGTAGAGTTCCATAGTGAAAAGGTTGTCGGTGTTATGAAGGACGATGCGAATTGCACCCTGATTGTGGAGTTTGCTGGGTTACGGGGCAAAAAGTGTGCATTCTGACTCGAGACCGACCGAACCTGTAACATTTTTTTTTATTTTTTATTTTTATTTTTGCTGGATACCTGTTAACCAGTGGAGATGCTACATTTTGTGCTTAGGTACATCTCTTGTGGTATAAACTCGTAACCTTTCTCCGGAGCAGAGCCTTCGTGGGTGAATCCTCAAAAATTAGAGCATACTTTAGGTATATTTTAAACCAGAGTGAGAAACATCCACTTCATTCATAAATGGTTACAACAGCTATCCATTCACCCACATGCATAGAAAACCCTAATCCGTATGCCTAGATCGGGATTCAAACCGGTTTCCTCCTGAATGAGAGGCCAACACTCTCGGTGAAATTATAGGTGATAAAATTATAAGTGTTTGATTTAAAAGTGACATGTTTACAGCGTCAGCTAATCGTCTCCACAATTTGAGTAGCTGTATGGTGCAAATTGAAATCGACGTTTCACGAAATACGTCTTATACCCGTTGCGTTTTACAAAATAGTCTTTATTTATAATGACAGCCTATATACCTCTTGTTGCTAAGTTTCGCTTCACGCACGTTTAAACTAGCATCAGAGGCCATATTGGTGAACTATGGGACAAGCGGTCTTCCACAAACAAGATTTCACAGGATTACACCCACCACCACTCACCCCTAAAAAGTCCTTTATCAAGTTATTTTTCATGAGTCCTTCATCACTTACTAGTCTTAAGACCCAATCGTAATAGACACCAACACTCGATAAGACATAAACTTTTTTCCGGATATAAGTACTAAGTATGTGCCACTTTCCACGAATATTATTAAAAAGTGTGAAAATGTGCAAAATAGATTAAAAAAATAATGAAAACTGACCAGTCAGAGAAATAGAACAAAGTATCGAGCATTACAGGGAGCAAGAGAGAAGCATAATTTCGTGAAAAATATACAGTTTCAGTAAGAAGCATGACAATCCTATTGAGTTTGGATAGCGTGTTGTCTGATGCCGATCCAAAAAAAGATACTCCCGTAGTCTAGGATGGGTTGTACGAGAGCCCTGTAGAGGTGTATTGCAACTGGGGGTTCGGTGCCCCACCATACTCCTGTTTTAGCTCGTATTGCATTGTATGATGCTTCACATTTGGTAAGCATGTTCCTTATATGGGCCGACCATTTCAATTTATTGTCAATAATTAAGCCAAGGTACTTGACGTGGGGCTTAACTGGGCAAGTATATGGGCCTATTTGTATGCTCGTCATGGTAGGTATTCTGTGTCTAGTAAAGATGCAGGCGGCTGTTTTGTGAGTGGATATCTCCATACCGTTGTTCAAAAGCCAGTTTTGTAATCTTTGTAGTGTCCTGCTTAACCTTCTTATACACTCCTCGATTGAGTCAGCTTCGGTATAAATGCAAAGGTCGTCTGCATACTGTAATAGTGTTGCTTCTCCTTGGGTTATCAGATGCAAGTCAGCCGTGTAAATATTGACGAAACACATTAAAATAGTGACCTCAAAAGTGGAATAGGAGTGACGAGAAAACCAACACCAAATCGGGCTATACAAAACATGCAAGGAGAGCTATTCCTGATCAACATGCAATTGTCATAACCAAAAATTCTCACTGATGATGCCCCATTCAGAGGAGGTGAACGGTAACGAGGGTGCGATGCACTGGAGGTTAACCACATTTTTGGGTTAAGAAACCATAACACCCTTGCACTAATTGAGGTTATTAAGATTAACCCCAGTTTTGGGCTTAAAACCATGAAACCCTTACAGTGATTGAGGTTACTGTAGATATTTTAGGTTAGGCAGGCTCAGCATGTTACAATGTGTTAGCTTAGGTTAACGCGCTCGCGCGTTAACCTAAGCTAACATGCTGGCTCGCCTAACATAAATTATCTACAATAACCTCAATTACTGTAAGAGTTTCATGATTTTAAGCCCAAAATTGGGGTTAATCTCAATAACCTCAATTAGTCAAGGGATGTTATGGTTTCTTAACCCAAAAATGTGGTACTTGTGTGTGGTTATAGTATCGAGTCTCCCATCGTGCACTAGGGTGGTTAGATGTCTATAGCTGTCAATATGAATTCTTTACAATCACGAACGAAGTCGTGGGTACCAGCTAGTATTACATAATTTTTATAACTGTTGTACAAACGCCATTTCCGTCAATATCTCGTGATATACTATGTACGTTTATTTTATCAGCATGACACCCAGTATATTATAGTCAACAAGCTATGTCCAACAGAGTGATGATATACTCTGTACGTTTGCTCTGATTTTCTTAATTTTAATGCTTTCTTTCATGAAATTATGGCAGTCAAACGCATGAAAAATTCCCTCACTTTCCACTGATTTCAGAATGTCGCAATACAGAAATTTGATATTTTATCAGCATGACACCCAGTATATTATAGTCAATAAGTTATGTCCAACAAGTGATCATTGCAATGCATTGTTATATATAAAAAAAAAAAACTATAAAAAGCGAATCGAAGATGCAATAATTTATTACATCACCGACTATATCGTTACTTTTTAAAGTCTCGCAGCCTCGGCAATATGTTGGATGTCTGAGGACAAGCTTAGACTTTGGTCGATACTCTGAAAAGAAAAGTTCAGAAAGCATTCGAAGCGTTAAATGTGGTAACGGATTTGTATGTATCGCTTTGTGCTTAGACCGCTGGTGTAAATATTTGTTGTACATTTTATGACTGTTGTACAAACGCCATTTCCGTCAATATCTCGTGATATACTATGTACGTTTCTCTGATTTTTTTTTCTTAATTTTAATGCTTTCTTTCATGAAATTAAACAACTATGATAGTAATTTACAATATTTACAGAACGTAAAAACGGTTTACATTCCTACTTACAGTTGCAATGTTCCTTTTAAAATTTTAAAACGTGGCTTGTAGTCTATTTTTAAAACCTTCTTAAGCCAAGCATATTTTATGCCATCAGAAATTTGGGAATGTATGTGTAATCGAGCATACTATGATGCATACTTTTCATACTACACCAAGCGTAATAGGTGAACGGTTAACGTACTGGTCTCGCATTCGGGAGGACGCGGGTTTGAATCTCAATCCGAGCATCCAGATATAGATTT
Organism: Vandiemenella viatica; assembly: GCA_031002005.1. NCBI lineage: Eukaryota > Metazoa > Arthropoda > Insecta > Orthoptera > Morabidae > Vandiemenella > Vandiemenella viatica. The sequence goes on along the minus strand of JARYHS010013626.1, from coordinate 2,868 downwards.
TCCATGGTTTCCCGAAATCACTCCAGGTGAAAGTCGGGATGTTTCCTTCAAAAGGCCATGGCCGATTTCCCGTAATTTTTTCTTCCTAAGTAACAGAATTCACTTACTTCTCCAATTGCATTCGATCCTATTTTTATATTTAATCTACTAGTATGGGGTATCATTTATACTACATTTCACCGAGCGTGGTGGTGAACCGGCTAGCGGTCTGGCCTCGCATTCGGGAGGACGGCAGTTCGAATCCCCGTCCGGGCATCCAGATTGGATTGTGGAGGTACAACGGGACCAGGTACGAGTTCTGGTCCCCACGTACAGTCCGTCTTTATGCAAACGCTGGGACGATCCCCAATCTCCGCCTGATAAACTAAACATTTCACAAATAAATATATACTTATCATAGTGAACATAAGATACACAAATGGCACACAGATGGCAACACTTGCTCTAGGAACTGACAACCCCCAGTTCTGACAGTGCCGCATCTTGGGATGGGAGGGTCAAACCACGACGCTTAGCCCGGACGGCAACTTCAGGGGAGCGGCAAATCATGTTTGAAGATGAGGTAAATGGCAAATTCGTGCAGTGGCGACCGTTTGTTTAGCTCTACTGTTCCGATCGGTAAGCATTAGGGGCGCGGAAAAATCAAACAACAGCTCCATACTGCCCCAAATTCACGTTTGAAGGGGCGACAATCTCAAGCTTTCGCCCAGGCTCTTAGAATTTGTAGATCTGCCACTGGAAACACTGGAAAATTCGTAAGCGATAACTTTTTGGAAAGAACTGTGTAAGCCGGATTCTCCACAGAAAGTGATAATATTAAAAATAACACTTTAGTATTCGTTGATAAAAGTCTTAGATTTTAATGAATGCAATTGGCTATAGAAAATTCAAAAATTAAATTTAATACACGAGGTTTCATTTGAAGGCTGTGAGACAATATTAGAGGTTCTAAATTTATGAGAAAAAATTAGTATCAAAGTGAACGAACTTTACTCTGAAATAACAATATTACACGAAATCTAGGTAAAAGTAAAGAGCAGTAGTTCATTAGTAAAAACGAGCTTTTGATCGACATTAATTTAACAACTGAAAGCGATAAAGCATATTACAATTTTACTGTGGACAGAAAATTGTTAAAGATGCACGAAGTGCAAAATAAAAAAATAAAAAAATATAGCTTAAAAATAAAATAGTAAAAAAAAACCATATCCTTTGTCCTTTTCTACTCTTTCGTAAAATATTATATTTTTGAAGTGTACTATATTTTTATAGGTTATTCTAAAAAAAATTCTACCATTAACTGAAAAAAAATGTTGGTTATCCTAGCGGCGAATGGTGATAGTTCGGGACCGGGAATGCTCAGTTTAGTTCGCGAACGGTACCGCTCAGTTTAGTTCGCGAACGGTAGCGAGGTGTCCAAAATGGAGTTACGTGGTTTATGGACGCACCCTTAGCATAACAAATTTTCAGCTTCCCCATGACGGAAATTGCTTCGAGTGGCTCCGGCGTTGCTGCAGGGGACGCGGCGCGTGACCTACAAAGAGCCAGGTAGATAATTATAGGCCAGAGGCCGCACAGTCGGCCGGGCGCCTAATTATCGGGGAAGCGGCCTGCACACCAAGATAATGACGGTAAGAGACGCCGTCGTGTCTGCAGGGGGCGGGGCGCGTGACCTACAAAGATAATGACGGTAAGCGGCGCCGGAAGCCAGGTAGATAATGACAGGGCGGTGGCGCCTAATTATAGGGGAAGCGGCCGCAGGGGGGGCGGGGCGCGTGACCTATTTAAAGTAGACTCCCCATATCCTTACTACTTACGTGGTTTGGCTTCGAACCCCCCCCCCCCCCTCCATAGCTCAGCGTAGAATTCCAGCGAACCCCTCCCCCTCCCCTGGACGTAGCCACGTAGCCACGTAGTTTATGGACACTTCCAAAATATTTAATTTTATATACTTTCAGACCGCTATATTTATTAGTTAATATTAGTTTTATTAATTAGGATAAATAGGTTAATAGGAAAATGTGTACAGGAAGTGTGAAAAATACACTGTCATATCATTGTTAAGACTTACATTTATTTGAAACTAATACATAAATTTAGTTTTGTAATACACACTTCACTATTGAGTTTACTCTTTATTACATGCACAATTGATTAACTAAACATCTGTGGCTAGATTGCAGTGTTTTTATAATTATTACATTACGAAGCAAAATCGAAAGTAGAGGCGGAATTTACTGAACAACTCTCACTGGATTCGTCACTGCTGTGTTGCAAAATATTTTCATAATGTTGAGTAGCAGAATTTCTGTCTACTTTTTTTTTTTTCAGCACTCGTATATTGATTTATGGTTAATTTACTTGATGCGTTCTGAGTCTGATTTTGTGAGTTCAGGGGTGTCGATGACGCTGCTGGCTGTGCATAAGACTGATGTGGGATGAATGAAGTAGTCTGAGATGGAAATGGTTGTTGAGGGTGATTTTGGAAATTTAATGGGTGCTTGTAGTATGATGTTGGTTGGTTGTGATGATGGTAATGTAAATTGTGTAGAGTGGGAAATTCTTGGCTAAGACTAGCTGTCGAATGTTTGCTTTTAATATTGGAAATTACTTGAAGGACGCCTATCTGAAAGTCAAGCAGTTCATTGTCATTAAAGTTTTCTACGTGCGGCATCAGGCTTTGGAAAAATGACATTCGCGAATTGGGTTGTTCTTGAGGTTTTTACAAAGCATTTAATATCTTCAAATCAATTTCGTCAAGTTTTTTTTTGTTTCCTGGTTTTTGGTAGGGATTTAGAAACAATGGGTTCATCCGGTTCTTTGGTAGTAGTAGACATTTCTAGAAGATTATCTGTTTTATCATCTTCA
>JARYHS010013625.1:0-26570 GCA_031002005.1 Vandiemenella viatica | reverse complement strand
TAGTGTGATGTACGCCAGAACGCTTCCGGGGCTAATATTGCCGGTTTAGGTTAAGTCGTCTACGACAGGGTTGGAATGCGAAGCCAATAGAAACCCTGTCAATAGGGATTATTATTATTATGTTGCCTATGAAATGGGGATTGAAAGCATATAACCTTCTGAGGGACAAACTGGGATTACTTTCCAATTGAATCTGTTTTATGCTACTGCTTCTTTGGCTCGATTAACCTCATACGACCTCGACAGGTTTTAGATAATTTCGAAATGAACTTTTTGATATTAACAGCGTTTCTAAATTTGATAAGAATGTTGCAAAACAGCCACATGGTTGAGATTACAGGTATTACTGTTGGCATTAGTTACTCACGTGAGGGAGTACTGGCCAGCCGCGTCCCGGACGTCGCTCTTGGAGACGAGCGGGATGAACTTGTCGCAGCTGACGGCGGCCACCGTCAACAGCACCAGGCACAGCTGAGGAACACAAACTGATACACTAACTGCACACAAAACGACTCACCACACAATAGAGCTACAGTTATCCGAATCAATTGGGACCGGACCCCATTCTGATAATCAAAATTTCGGATAGTTGGATTTTTTCCCAAAAAGAGTCTATGTTGAAAATGGGAGAAAAAACTAATTTTAAAGAAAAAGAGTTTTTAATTAATTAAATTAAGAGGCGAGACATTTATATGTTAAGCGCACTTACAACTGCTGTACATCGGTACAGTATGTATGTACCGTACTGTAAATAAAAGTCATTGCATGCTGAACATCTCGGTCAAAGTAAGTTGTTTGACTGTATTCATCCATTTTCGGGCAGCATGTGGTCACACTCAGGCTGACACTCCATCCACTTCAACTCAGTTTCAAGGCCGACAAATGTTTGGCTCGCTGATGGTCCCGTGTCTGCTTCAACTTCGACATTAAGGTCATCTTCTTCTTCGACACTTTCTTCTCACACTTTCAATAAGTACATCATCATTTAGAATTTCATGCCCAGAATGTGAAGAATCACACACAACCCACTACCCTAAATCTTCGGCACTAATTTCTGAACATCCAGAAATTTTCAGAATTCCTCAAGTGACACGTCATTCCATCTTCTCCTGTCTCTTCCCATTAATTTTCTTGAGCTCCTCTTTCATTTCCTCCCTTTCCTTCTCTTCTTCAGCTGGTATGCCCTTCAACTTGTTCTACGCACGTGTTAATGTGATTGCCTTAAGTGCTTCGGATAATAAGCGATTCGGATAGTCGGAGTCCGGACAACTAGAGTTCTACTGTGCTCGCAAACAATATCACCTTCGTGATCTGATGGATAAAGACATTTAATCTAATAAACCGAAGTTCTACGGCAAGGCAGGCAGTCTGTTTGGCTCAGTCTGACAGGAGGTCGAAAGGTCCCCGCTTTTCAAAGGGCCGCAACCCAACCTTCACCTCTGTCGCAGCATGCTGTGTATTTTGAAGTAGGCGAGAACGATTTAGTCGCTCGAATTCCACGTTAAACTGTAGTCTCCCTTGCACGGTTGGATTACAGGTTTAGGAACTATCCCTCCTACCTCTCATACCAAGCTTCCACCTTCGGTTTGAGCACAGCTTTAAGGCAAGGTATGTATAGACGATGGAGGAATCACAGGCACTGTAGAGTAGAAACTAAATAGTAGCTGTTGTTTTTTTCCTAGTGATTTCATTTACGTTTTACAACAAGATGGAAAATACTGAAGGACAAAATATTATTTTTAAACTGGGTGGGATGAAACTGTAGACGATATCCTATTGTATCAATGTTCCATATAGAGGAGTAAAATAAAACCGTTGGCTAGAAATATTGATTCGGAGAGAAAGAATGTATTATACCGTTTTTGACAGCTTTGTTCTGCTAACTTCAAATAGTGAAGTGTATGAGTACAAAACACTGTGATATAAATTTTGAATGAGAGAAAACGAAAGCAAGAGATATGAGAACAGAGGTTATAAACTCGACGTTAGCGCAGCTTAATAGTACATACTGCTTGCTGATCACACTCAGCACTTACCACGGCAGTGTTCATGTTTGCTGGAGTTGTAGAAGAAGCACTCTGCCCGTTGGAAGGCCCCGGCGCGTTATATAGCTGTACAGTTTCCCCCTCCCTCAGTTCACGTACTTCAATGAACAACTGTTACCGGGTCACTTCTCTCAGCTTCGTCTCTAGTCAATAACAAACAGCTATATTACAAATGCCTGGTCTGGGAAAAGTTAACTGACGTACAAACTAGGAGAAATCGTATCGAGAGTAATTATTTTTAGTAAATATATCACTCCATAACGTTCCTGATCACTTTTTTATAGTACAGATACAAAATTTAATACTATTCCTCATACCAACCGATAATTTTACATCTTTTGGTTACTTTTCAGTGAGGTAAACATATGTTGCACACACAAGATTATTAATGCAACAGACAGAACTACTATCACCAAATATTAATTACAGCAAAATATTTTCCTCTATTTGTTTGACCCTGCAATGACATTTATCCTCTTCTATTGAGATTAAAACAGTGTTTTGTACTCTAATTACACCAGAAAAGTTAACTCCTCCCTGTTCACGTGTGAATATCGTACTTAAATCAGTTTTGAAATGCAAAGTTACACCAAAGTGTTTTCAACCAGCCGATCTGAAAGAAATTCTATGGCATGTCCAAATCTTCTTCTTTGTGATTTTACGTTCTTGAAGGGAGTATCTCTTCCTTTTTTATGAATGGGGGCTAGCTAAAATACTCTTTCATTATTCATCACTTCAAAAAATATTTTTAAAATGGCTCATTATTTGGGACCCGTTGTTACGAATAAAAAACATCATTCTTATGAGAAGCTTCATAATGAGAATCGCTGCTTCATGGAAAGATGTTCTTACTAGACACATGTCTTCTCCGTGCTACAAGTATGAAAAAAATTGTGAATCAGGTACTAGAATACTACAATGTAAACAAACTTAACTATCAAAAACAGGAGATTATTAGTCTTTACAATACTCATTTCTCTGCCAGATTTTTTATCTTCAAGGCAGATTTGGAACTCGTGGGTAAACAAATTTCGAACAAATACTCTCGTTTCCCTCTAATATCTTAGAAAGAACTGCATGTCACTATTACTGTTTTAAAATTGGACGCTCTAAAACAGCGAAGAATTAATTTGATTTAGGTGACTTTTCAGCATCAATTGTTTTAAATCTTTTTTTGACTGCGTTCAATTTAATTCGATGTACCGAATGGTAGACTGTTGACCAGCTATCAAATGATAAATATTAGTTTTGAAACATCAACAGCTGATCTCGTGGACGTAATGAAATACTGAACGTGTGATTTTGATTCAAGCGGAAATGAAATCTTCAGTTTAAGCGCTAAAACAGCCAGCGAAACGGGACAGTGACAATTAGATTTTCTTGTACTATTTTACTACCTTATTAATACTAGGTATGTTTTCGGGGATGTGCTACGTATTCATTTCGTTCATTGAACAAGTGTCATTTAAGCACTAGGCAGCTGTCTTCATTGAAGTTGTCGCTTTTATTCAAATCTTCTGCGCCTCCGTCAGCTGGCTATGACACTACTGCTCTTCTCTCCACAGCAGTCTCGTGTTCTCAAATTTTTATTTCGTGCCGGTGTTAACACCATGGCGAAAATGTTCTTTAAGTCTATCCGCCACAGGTTGGCCCGACACAATTAAAGGGAATTCCTTAAACACGTGCGAGGTGTTTTGCGTGTAAACGATCTTCATCCTACTCAATCACTGACCAAGCTTGCATGGCGTGTTATAAACATTCGGAACCTCCACCAGCTTCAATAATTTTCCAATTCTGTCTATGACGCGTTATACGTATTACGCATTCTCTAAACGGGACAATAATTTGGCAAGTTTCGTCTTTATGTTTTGTAGGATATTGTTATCTATAATTATGGACAACACAACACGGACACAACAATTAATTCAAAAATGTGAGGCCATTCCCTTCATTTCCACGGTAGGCGAAGCATTTACATAGTTGATAAATAACATGCACGTTCGTAAATTAAACTCTCGTCTCTATACAATTATCTGTTCTACAACAAATATATGGTCCTTTATCAAAGCTGCATCGTTCACTTAGTATGTTTTCCCTGATTACATTCAGTTTGAGAGCTATTATCTTTGCTGTTCACAGAATTTCTATGATCTCTTTTATTAAATATGGATCATTTACTCGCTTGATACGCTTACCTTTAACAGTGAGTTCCAAAGTAATTAAATAAATAGTAATTTTACACGTAATTTGTTATTCTGAAGGAAGTTTCAGTTTATAAATACTTTTACTCTTAAACTAGAAATCTAATTTTTTGGAGACTATAAAATCATATTATTAAACTGACTCGCAATGTCATTATTAAACTTCTATTAATTAGTGATTTGTTGCGGAGCCACAAATTATGAGAAATTATGGATAGCATCACATTTGAGATCTATCCGGCATTCTTCCGTTGGAGACTTGAAATCAGAAAAACTTTCTACTAATAGACTACTAATAGTAGTAAATCCACCTTATCGACTGGCGTCTTAGCTATTGATATTTTCTCCAGCATAATGGGACAGCTATTTAGACAGGTTAAAACATTTAAATCTTTGGGATATCGCTTAATAAATCTGAAAATAAAAGCATACATTTCAACATATTAAATTACTGCAGGGCGCTATGGGCAATAAAATTCAAAGGAACTTACATAGTTGTGGTTAGACCGATTCTTACTTATGGCTCAATAAAAGCTCAATGTGGGTGACTACTCACTGCGTTAGAAATAAAGTTTCCGAGAGCAAATGTAGGACATGTGCGCTGCTAAATCATGACAAAAATAACAAATAGTTTAAAGAGCTGAACATATTCAGAATTCTAAGGAAAATTAGTTTCAACACATTAAAAGGATGGTGAAAAATAGGATACTGCGGGTAGTATTACATTACATAACCTCGGGAAAACAAATACCTGGAAGACCAATTACAGGTAGGACATGGAGAGAGACCATCACGGCCCACTAGGTCTATAAGTGGATACGAAGATGATGATTATAAAAAATGTCTCAGGGTCAATCTGAAGGGAAGCTTTAAAATCCGCAAAAGTATATCTCAATAATTCTAGTGAAATTTTCCTAATCTTGAAGGAAAATTTTAAATTTATTATTCAATCGTCTCATGAACCCTGGTACTGAAATAACAGAAATCACGTGCTCCTCATGCTTCTCTTCTAACCGAAACTATTACCCAACAAAAACTCATTACTTCAATTATTTCGATCACATATTGAACTATGACATCTGCTGATAGTTGTCCGTCTGTTTTTCCATTTGGTAATCAGACCAATCATTTTTAATTTTTCGTTACCTTAATCTTTTATCATGTAACATAATACTCAAAAAAACAGAACTGAAATATCCATAGAAGTTCTATGTTGCCGTTAAATAAAAATAGACGTTATTAGATCTACTTCTACTGATCCAAACATTTCTATAATAATGGGTACATACCTATAATTCCAAGGTGACTTTGCTCACATGCTTAATCCTAACTAATATATGTTAATAAACGACCATATACCGTTAGCATAATTTTACGTGTTGGATAAGTAATTCTTTAAGCAACATCAAATGCAGCTGATGACCTGCATGAGCTGATCCCTGCTTCTACCTAACCATCAGCAGAAGTTTTTACTTTAACCCTCCCCCCTTTCCCACACATCAAAATTCGGTGTTCCGTGATTCACAGCCCAGGGCCATTAACGCCGATTAAAACATTCGGTGTTTCGCAACCTACGTCCCAAAAGTCCATATCGGTGTTTCCCAACCTGTGATGCAGGGAAAATAAAACAAATTTTTGTGATTTCCTTAAAAATGTATTCAATTGTCGAGTACCACGCGAACAGCCAGTAAAACATCATCATATAAAACATCGTCATATGAAATACAGATTTGATATTACCTCAGGTTGACCCTAACTCTGGACGAAATTCCCATTTTTTTACGAACGTGAGGTTGTCAATCAGACAATCTTTGAATTTCTTAATTAATTTGGAGTTCTTGTTGGATACTGACATGCTTGGGCGATAATGTAACAGCATCGTGCGATTAATTTCTAACCTTGTTTAAAACTCGATATCTCGCAGTACATCCAGTACTTGGCAGATATTCGGGTGGACGTGATAAAATTGTGAATTATAATGTGCATGGATTGGTTGTGCGGGGAGATTGCAGTTCACACGAAACCCACATATCAGAAGGAAAGGGACACAAGAGTATGTAACCTTGTAACAAGTAATTGGTGAATTCCACACACTCAGGGACGTTGCGAGGTGTTTCATTTACCAGCATAGAAAATGTTTCAGGAACATCGCACGGTGCATCATACTGTAAACCGAAAACCATTCGAACCATTCTCCCAGCTTAAACTCCTTCCTCAAATATTCACGGCCGACTCTTGCCAATTTTATTACTTTTCGTTATCACGACTGTTCTAAACGAAATGAACAGAACTATGATCCCGTGTTTACGTTCTCCGGGTTGCGAATTACCGTACGACTCCTTGTTTACTTGTGTTTCGAAACTCCGCATCAATATGACCACCGAAAACAGTAGCAGGTTGCGAATCACCGCAGCCCACCAAAATTGCCAGCGTGGCACAGAAAGGCAAAATTGCCAAAGGTAGGCTTCGGCTAATATCGCAAGCTGCCGCGAAATTGTTTGCAGTAATCGTGCCTGATTTTGTTTTAACAGCTTCATAGCATTAAGAGTAAATGTTCACCAGAGAGTGATTTCTGTCACATAAGTATGTTGAACGAAATGTATACCACTAAAGATTTTTTCATTTGTTTGTCTAATGGTTGTGCTTGTTATTACAAAGAGTGCAGCAGATAGTAAAAACCATAATTAAAAGGCAAAGCATTCGTGACGAAAGGCTGTCATATTATTAGTTGCACAGTAACTTCCAAAAACGACGGTTACCAAATCAATTCGGGTTATATCCGGAACCCTTGAAATTAACGACTGAGTTTCGAGACAAATACTTCAGTAACGTAAGCGGGGCCTCGCTTGGTATTTCCCGAGCCGCTAAACAGCTCTCAAACATAAGTAAATAGCCGCTCAGGACTGAAAAGGTTGAAGGTTTCTGCAGGATATATGTATCAATAACTTCTTCCGTTAAATAACCATTGAGGACTGTATGTGGCATTTATTTATTTATGTATCAAATGCACAACAATTTCTGGGATGTAAATGTGGATCTATTACATTCCTATCGTAAGGGAAAAGGTTTAAAAGAAAAAATGTTCCGCTGTTATAAAAATGAGAGGGTTAAGACGAAAATAGAATAAGGTTTTAAATATCATCAACGACTACAACGAAAATTATTGACGCAACTATTTCAAATGAAATCTGTCAGACAACATTTAGATTTGCAATGTTGAAAACGCCTGGAGATAATTTCTGTTGAACAATTATAATCGACTGTGTTAATATGGCTGGCGGTACATTACGTCCATATCAATTTAGCAGTGCACGTTTCAGCTTACTTTGGGAACTGATATTTTTTACTTATGACTTTACGCTTTATCAGCGTCGAAATCATTAGAGGAGGCAGAGGACTGGCGATAAGGGAAAGGCAGCAATTAGGCCATCCCCCGCATTCACGTGGAGTGATTTAGGGAAACCAGGATGGCTGTATAGAGAATTGGAACCCGCGTTATCGCTATCGGGCCCTGTAGAACTGATATTAGGGTCATTCATGGTGTGTACTGTCCCTAAACGAAATTTATTTTTATGTTGGTATGTTTATGGCACACGAATTCAAGTTTTGATGCTTTTTGCTGTTAATTTAGAGTAAATACTGATCAACGAAGTTTCAGTTAAATCTAAAAAATTGTTATTTGGTAACAATGCCAATCAACTGTTGTAGCGAACTTGCACTGGAGTTTTTACTGTATAATAATTAATCAGTTTAGCAAACGACGGTGGAAGAAATGGTCTACAACAACTTCCTATTTTTAAAAGTTTTTCTGCTGGGCTGCCACTCATAGAAAATCAGGGGGTATTAGATCATAAATTTGTCTGGAATGACCCGACGACTGATTTTCTTCATACTCCAACGTGTCACCTTGTCTCTGTGCTGAAGGGTAAGATCGATGGTGCTTGAGTGAGTCATTACCTGGAATTCCTCTGCTAAAAACCATTGTTCAGCTGTGCACCAACTCCTTAAGATTGGATGGTAGTTCTTAATAGCCTAACACACATGGCTATCTTCTGCGCCTGGATCACAGGTATATGATGCTTGCTGAGTACCTTTGACGGTACGTGAAATTCCAATCACTATTATTTTATATTCTATGTTTTTTTTGTTTTTTTTTAAATATAGGGTGAGAGAGATTGATATGGGCAATGTAACAAAGATTTTATATTTCTGTGTGCTCTAGGTTTTGTTCCTAGATAGTATACCATAATTTTCAAGCATCTTCTGTACATTTGTTAAAATTATAATTTTAATCGTCTTTGTCCAGCTTGTATGTATTATATCTGTTTGGAATTATAGTTCCTGATCAAATATTTTTTTCTGGTATCTTGGTTTTATTTCGGGTACGGCCAATCACTATGCTATCAGTGATGCCTGTTCTTCTAGAAGAGGTTATTTTTATTCCGGGTGAAGAAAATGCAGGAAGTGTATAAAGCATTTATTGGTATTGATGTCTGGGTGGACAATTGTGGAAGAGTTAAGAGAACTACGCGGTACAGAAGGAATGACATTGATTGGTCTATTTGTCTTCTCTTCTTGATGATATGGAACTACTATGTAATATTTCCACTTCTTCGGTATGCAAGATGTCTCCACATTGTACTTAAATAATATTTTTCGATGATAAAATGACCTATTCGCCTATATTTAACACTGGCTATATTATCCATACCCATTCATATATTTTTTTTTTTTTTTTTACTACGCCATGTTTCTTGGTAATATTCAGAGAAACTATTTCTGATTTCCTGATCTGTTTATTTATACTTTTGTCGAAAAGAGCTTGTTCTGATACTTTTCATTCCATACCCATGTAACTTCATTTTTTTGTCTCTTTATAACTGTAAGAATTTTATAATTGTTTACGAAAATAAGGATAGTATTTCAGATTAATTTTCATGTTACAACTGTAATAAATGGCTTTTAAACTTTAATACAGGAAAAGATTTGGTTTAGAATGATAATCTTGCAGATCAAATTAAGGAAGAGTACAAATATATTAAGTGGAAAGCGTTGTCAAAATAATTTCTGATAGAGTTAACACTTAACTCGTTGATAAACTAACCAGCATTAGTCTGAAACTTCGTGCTTGAGGCCCGATATGTGTGAGCCAATGCGTAGATTTTTTTTTCGGTTCTAGTAGCAATTAATAACCCAGAGCAGAAAAAAATTTAAACGTTATGTGAGAAGATTCGTTTCTTATAGCTGCTTTCTCACTTTGGTTCTTCCAGCTACCTGAAAGTTTTTATTTATATTTTCGCGTATTTTAATGAGATATAATCGTGTTTAAATAAAATATGACTCGATTCTTAAAATAGTTTATAACCAGTGTATTCTTCCCGAGCTTATTTACGGCTGTGAGACTTAGGAACTCAATGAAGTTACTAAATAAAAATTTGGAATGGCTGAAAGAGCTATGAAAAAATCAAGGCTAGGTTTAACTAGAACAGACAAGACAAAAGAATCAGGCTGACATCAGATCAGTTACATTAGATACATCAGTTACATCTTGAAGAAGAGAGACTCTTTGAAGTGGTAAAGGGCCTGGGTTATTGTTCGGAGGAATCATTGACAAAAACGGTGCTAGATTGGAACCCAACAAAGCGTCAGAGACTAATTTGAAGGTTACCAGTCATACACAGCGCAGCTAACATTAGCTGGCAAAAGATAAGACTCGCCTCGAGAACACTGAACCCATAATTCTAGGATGTCACATCATATTTCCATGATTGAATTGGCCAATAATGGTAATTTATAAAAATTAAGAACTTAAGTAAACAAATTTTCTTAAAGCTGCATGAAAATTAGTCAAACCAATATTAATATCAAACTTGAATATGAAATTAAACCAAGCGGAAAAATCCAAATCCTTACCTCTAAAATTAACGTTTAATCTGATTTATTATTGCTAAAATTCGTAAGAAATTAATTAACATTTAGTACAAAGTTTGTAAATTCCGCAGTTTCACATTTCAAAATTTCGTGACGAAGCGTTCACAATTCACAGTTGCGAAGAAAAATAACAGTTTTGTGCAGTTGCAAATATTTTTAATGCCAAATAAAAAACGAACAGAGGTACAAAAAAATAATTTCTGTTACGTTGTTAAGATCTTTTAGGATAATTATATTGTTTATCTTTCTGTTGCGTGGAATCTATGGTCGCGATTGTACAACAATTTTTGGTGTGATTCTCTTGTTTACTTCTGTGCTCGTTCACATATATTCATAAGACAATTCACAGATCTTAAGCTAGAACGCAAACCTTAAATTTGTGGATACCCCATCAATTACCGTTTGGTAGTTTTTGTGTAATCCCATTTCAAACAAACACATCGACATAACCCACTACAGATTTATGTATCTAGAAACATTGCTGGGCTTGTTTAAGAAAAAAGATTAAATTTGTGGAAACCCCATCAATTACCGTTTGTTAGTTTTTGTGTAATCCCATTTCAAACAAACACATCGACATAACCCCCTACAGATTTATGTATGTGGAAACATTGCTGGGCTTGTTGTACAAATACAGTACTTGGAAATTTTTGATAGCTTTTAAAATACGTGTAATATTGGTGACGAAAACCATTGGGCTCATGGAATACGTAACTATAAGAAGTATAAAGAGTATTTATCAATGAAAGAACTTACTTCTCAGTTCACATTATTTGCGGTGCAATACATTTATTAGTAGAGCTATTAATGCATCGATTATCTGTTTCATGAGCCCAAGTATTTTAATAGATAATGATCAGAAATATCCAAGTATAAAATTTTCAAGACAATTTAGAAGGATTAGAGAAATTATTTTATACTTTTTAGTCCGTTAGAAAAACATGGTTCATTAAAAAGTTTTTTATTTTATTATTATTTTCTGCTTTTTAAGGCTATGTGAGTGAAAATTTGTAAATGATTTTAAATACTTTGATGAAATAATCACAGAGACATGCTACAAATTCCAGTTTTTTAAATAGAAAACATTAAATTGAGTAATTTCCATTTCAGGGAAATAAGGAACAAAACGAAAAAAGAATTATGCATATCCATCATTTGAATCATAAGTTATGGTCTGAAATTTGAACAAAAGTCCAATAGAAAAAAGCACTTTCAGTTCTGCGAGAAATCTTCAGGCCGCATTTCCAATTTTTCTTTCCCTAAAAACATTATTCAGACTACTGCAAACATTTTTAAAAAATAGCCTAATCCGCCCCTGGAAAATGTACTTTCAGTTGTTACAGAATCCTCCTATTTTCTGGGCAACGTTTCCACTTTTCTTTCTCTGAAAATCTTATTCAGACTATCACAGACATTTGAAAATAGCTAAATTGGTACATAGAAAAAAGTACTTTCAGGTTTTACCGAAGTTATCAGGCAACTTTTCCAATTTTTCTTCCTTTAAAAAATTTATTCGGACTATAATGAACATTTAAAATAATTAGCCAAATCGGCAAACAGAAAAAACGACTTTCAGTTTCCTCCGAATTTTCTGGGCAACTTTTCCAATTTTAGATTAACCAGAAACCCTATTCGGACTATTAAGAACAATTAAAAAAATAAAATAAAAATCGGTCCATAGGAAAGAGTCAGTTTTTCCTGAATTTTCTAGGCAACTTTTCCAATTTTTCTTTCTTTAAAAACATTAAACGGACTATTATGAACATTTAAAAATTAGCGAAATTGGTAGGCTAAAAAAAAAAGACTTTCGTTTTATCCGAATTTTCCGAGCTACTTTTTCAATTTTTCATTAACTAAAAACTTTATTCCGACTATTACAAACATTTAAAAAATAATTTGGCAAAATCGGTACACAGAAAAAATTTCAGTTTTCTCCGAATTTTCCGTGCCAATTTTCCAATTTTTCACTAACTAAAAACCATATTAGAACTATTACGAACATTTTTTAAAAAATTAGCCAAATCAGTTAACAGAAAACTTTCAGTTTTTCCATAATTTTCAAATTTTCCAGTCAACATTTCTCATTTTTATGCATTGCCATCACGTTCTGAGGTATGATCAAAATTTCAATTCTCTATCTCCACCCGGACAGACAAAGCCCAGCACGAGTTAGTTTCCCGAATTTTCCAGGCAACCTTTCCAATTTTTCTTTCCATAAAAACATTATTCGGACTTTAAAGAACATTTAAAAATTAAGCCAAATTGGTATACAGAAAAAACAATTTAAATTTTCTCCGGTTTTTCCAATTTTCCGGGTAACTTTTCCGATTTTTTACTAACTAAAAATCTTATTCTGACTATTAGGAACATTAAAAAAATTAATCAAATCGGTACACAGAAAAAAGTCTTTCAGTTTCCTTCGAATTTGCCGTGCAACTTTTCCAATATTTCATTAACTAAAAACCTTATTCGAACATTAACTAACATTTTAAAAAATTAGCCAAATCGGCCCATAGAAAAGAGTACTTTCAGTTTTTCCAGAATTTTCAAATTTTCCAGACAACGTTTCCCATTTTTTCCCGTTTTAATGCATTGTCAACCAGTTCTCAGGTATGGTCATAATTTTAATTCCCTTGCTCATCGAGAAATTAATTTAAAATCAATTACTATATTCCACCCGGACAGACAAAGCCCAAAGCGAGTTAGTAAAAACATTTTAAAATAAAAAGGGGTGATAGCTTTGTGAATGGTTTCGATGAATTGAAGATACCAATGGCTCAGAATCTACTATGCGTACTTGATTACTGTATGTGAAGATATTGTAGTGTACCGCCTGTGAGCAGGCCCATTCAATTGAAAATTCAGATACATAGCGTGAAGCTCGCGCAGACCAGCTGACGGGGACATTATCTGTAACGGTAGCTAGCGGCACTCCTGAGCGGTAACCTTGGGTTCCTTCACAAACACGCAAGTGTGATGTCTTCTGTGTTGAACGCAAGGGCGCGGACTTCGTGCGCGGAATCACGTGATTGCAAGTGAACCATCCTGGACGAACAAAGCGTGTGCTCTTGCTAATTCTTCGGTGGTTTGGTTTGACTGGATCTCAATGGCGGAAGCAGAGCAGACGTATTTATTTACTTTTTTTTTTTTTTTGGAGCGGTAGTCACCGACGACGGACAACTGGGTCCGGCAACTGATCGTATAAGATCATGTGAAGAGATTAGCTACGAGTTCATTAAAATGCTAGCTAAGCATTTTTATGTGAAGACATCACGTCTACCGACCCCCAGCGGGACGGCAGTCGCAATCTCCCCAAAATGGTAACCATGCCAGTTGTGGTCACCGCCAATGATATTCGAGAAACCCCTCGCTGAGTACACTCAGTGTGTATAAGAGCCCTGAAAACATTTAAAAATAACCCACCATTTTACTCGTTAATAATTTGTTTGCATACCATTGTTACGATAAATTTTGCTTATGGAATAAATGTACATTTACGTCAAATCATCGATTCAACGGTGTTGATGATTAACAAAGCAACATCCTAATCCCTCATTAATTCGTATCATGTACATTATTTCTAAGGATGTTTTTTTTTTTAAATTTTTTATGATGAGCTATCTATATTCCTTCATACTTAACCAAAATCGACAAATGAGGTATCACTTATAAGTTCTTCGCTTTGGTAACTTCATTAATTCAGAAAGGAATTTTTCGAAATTCAAGCCGTAAATGATAATATTAAGGACAGTCAAGGTCACGGGTATGGCTGTTTCAGTGTCAAGATGCCAGGCTTCGCTGGAGTTGATAAGAAGTGATCGATTTACTCCTAGATAGCAGCACAACGTATCACAATGTCAGGAGCTATTTGGGCAAGGCTAGTGGGCGTGTGGGGATAGGAGAGTGCTGACTAACTGATCTTAGGGAATTCTAGTGCTCCTGGCAGCCCCACTGGAACCTTAACTACATGAAGGAAGACGAGACTTGCAACTGAACCAGTTTATTGGCCTCGAAGACTGAATAATACAGTTTATAACGTGCCGCAAAGTTGATTCCGACTTTCGCAAATTTATCTAAGCCCTCATACGATAGACAGTGACTCTCTTAGTGCAAACTGTAATAGTTAAATATTAGGCAGATGGTCGCCCCGGAAGCGAGGTGCATGGGAGGGTGGCAGGCTCCTAACAGGTGGCTATGCTCGAGTACTCTCGACTACTGCCCGACAGTAAAGACCACTCCATGATCGCTTGTACTGTCCAAGCCGCCTCGGCTGACCTACAATTATAAGGGGACTGCACTCTGAAGTGCTGACTGCTAGCAAGCAGATTCCTGGCTGGTCACTGCCCGCTCACCGCTAATGATCGCCGATTGTCAATAGCTCGACGACCGAATATTCCAGTAATTCCACAAATATTAATGGTCTTCAAGATTACCTTTACAACAGATATTTTCATGAACTGTGTTTTCTGGAGTAAGGAGGGATGCGGAAATTTTTGTTTCTGTTAGGGGACAATCTTATCATTTCTAATTGTTTCATTAGAGCTTGTGTTGCGCTACTACCTGTTTCAGTTGACATATAAACAATTGCTACAAATAAGTCGGTTATTAGATTGTTCGTGCTTTAATTAATATGATAAATAAGCAGTCCACCCTTCAGTTCACTTTAAACTTGTTTTTCTTTTCAAAGAATACACGACGTCGATGATACTGGTTACATGCATACATACAATCCAGAGATTGCATACAACACTACTTCCACAGACAATACAGTCTGTATAATGTGTTTGTGTCATTCTGCTGATTTCTTTATATAGGCTCCATTGAAATTTCTAGAACACTACAAAAGCTTCCGCCAGATATTTCTCGGACATTAACAATACTTAAACAATTGAAACGTATTGAAAAACAATCAGAAGTAATACATAATCATTTACCATCATTACAAAATGGTCAGAAATGGAAATTAAAGATACTTAAACACAAAATTATCCATAGAAATCATTTTAAACTATACCAAATTGTCCTTTAGACATCGTAACTTGCATTAATACCTACAATTACGAACATTTAAGCAATTCTCTTGTACTATTCTGTCCTTGGACTTATTAAATGGTTTCCAAATAATTTCTTTCCATAAAACAAAGTCTATATACATTAATTTTACAGGAAATTTCAAAACAAACATACCAGATCATATTCAACCAAACTACAAATGCTTCATAAAATACAATTCCATTTAATTTTAGGTTTGGGGGCTGTTGCAACCCCTCCCCAGGATTCACTTAATTTTTATATAGTTAAAATTGATTGAAGTTAAACAGTTTTCTATGTACACATAATGCCAACATAAGCAGATCACAATGAACCATAATAACTTTTGCAATTATACAATGGAGATACACAATCCTTCATTCCATACATCATCTGTATATAGTTCACGACACTGATTCTGATTACAATAATTGTCTCTTCACAGATCCAATCATTTTCTCAGTTACTGTTTTACACAACAAACATTCAATTCCATCACCTTAAGTTGCAAATTAATTATTCACTACAAATTACACACTTGATGTCTGCTTGTTAATGACAAGAGTCTGTTTACATTTTACAGCTGATCATTTGTCACCACAATGTAGCAAGTCCTAACATCATGAAAACACCAAAAGTCTCTAGACCAAAACTGTTACAAGTTGCTTTATACATTGGAATTCTTACATCTTAGACATTCTGTATCATTATATCTACATCTGAACTGGAGTACTCAAACCAACTATCTATATACGTGTAATTACACAATCTTATTTACATAACCAGATATTTACAGGTAGTGACCCCTCCCCAAACCATGCATTCCAACAATTAATTCTCTTAAACGCAGACATTAGAGTAACCCTCCCCTGGTAAAGGCCCCTACATCTTAGTGTTAAAGGGGGTTCCAGGATTTCCCTGAAAACCCAAAACTAGGGAAATTACTTTTTCCGAATCTTCCAGTTTTCTTCTACTTTTAAATGAATATCGAACACTACACTTATATATACACAGAGCTTCACTAAATATTGCAAGATATACAAACTTTGAATCATCTGAAACAGCAGACTTTGGCATAGCCACAGAACAGCTGATAAATCAAATGGTTCTGTTTTTACAAATTGTTTGTCCCTTAACAGCAATGTTGCTGATTCAACTAGTAATACAGATTTACAATAATTACTACTACAGTTCAGTCTGTTATTACTACAAACTCCACTCTCCATTATGTGATGACTACTTAAACCTAGAAAACTATCTTAATCAGTACCTAAAGCTGTCCAAACATCTGGCTCAATGACTTCTTTCACCTCTCTATAAATCAAATTTTCACATTCAGCCATATTCTGTACAAAAATTTTTGTTACCTTTTCAAATTTCTCCTGACATCTTACTACTACTTTCCCCAATTTAAAATCTAAATTGTTAATAATCTCCTTGAATTGAGAGCTAAAATCTTGAAATTGCTTATTGATTTTCACATCAAAACAGTCAGCTAATTCAGAGAATTTTTTGATCATTGTTTCCTTGCAATTAACAAAACTTATCATTAAATTAATAAAATATTCTGTCAACTTTACCATCAATTTCAGAAACTTTGCTGTCCAATTTACCATTGATTTCAGAAAATTGAGAATTAATTTCAGAAAATTTGCTGTCGAATTTGCGTTGAAATTGGCTGCAAAAGATTCTAGAAATGTTTGTAGATTGTGACTATCTGCCATTTTCAATTAATAATGCAATCAACATGAAAACAAATTTGAGGAGAATTGAAATTTTGCTAACCCGCCACAAACGAACATGCACAAACAAATATCTGAATATTCAACACACACTGTTCGTCGTCAGTTTTGTACCACTTAAATACTTTTAGTCACCTTATATTTCTCTTCGTAGCACTTTAACACCACTAAAAACCACTTTTTTTCACTGAATCCAAACACTTAATCACCACACTTCACACACAAAACATACTACTGTCGAAAACACGTTGTCTTCACGCCGGAGTAGACTTTTATCCCGGGCTGGAAGATTTTTTCACTTGCTATCGGAAAGGCCTTGTCGACTCCCGCTATCGTCGTACTTCAAGACGTAGTCACCGATTATTTTACTCGTCGGAATTCTCCAAACTCGTCGTGAACCAACGATGATTTCAATCGTTGTAATTCTTCCAAGCGTGCAGCCTTTATAACCTCTTCTATTAGTCGACAAACTCCGAAGATTTTATTTGTGCATTGCAAATATACTGAAAACTCTTTTAGGGAATAAGCATCTCATAGATGTTAATAATTCCTCGTCACTATACACGGTCTCCATATTAGATTGTTCGTGATTTAATTAATTTGATAAATAATCAGTCCACCAAACATTTCACTTTAAACTTGTTTTTATTTTCAAACACGACGTCAATGATACTGGTTAAATGCATACATACAATTCAGAGATGCTGTGTATGGTTACATTACGGCACGTAACTATCGTGGTATTTCTGCTTAATTAAGCAAGTTTCACACATAAAGTAACAGTTTAAAGAGTTTTATAACACCCCCTTATTGGATTATGGATTCGACGATAAGAAAGGCAACTTTGAAATTCAGTTTTTCATATGGTTTTCCAAGACCAATTGTATACGAAATTGACCAAACGCGAAGATGATATCCTCGGTTTGCAATATGATTTTCTGGAAAATGCAGTTTATGTTAAACTAAGTAACGAAGAGAGATGTATACAAGTAATGGAAAGGACCAATGGTGATATGGTTTTCACACACACAAATAACGAGGTGAGTCACGTGCGCATAACTTTTGCAGGTATAGGGTTACGCACGATTAAACTGTATAATTTACCTTTTGAAGTAGAAAATGACTGTATCAGTCAAGTAATGAAAATTTATGGTAATGTCATGCAAGTATATGGAGAAAAATGGGCAGGAAACATGCGTTTCAAGGTAAACAATGGGGTTAGGGTTTTACGTGTTGACCTCAAAAAACACATAGGCCTACCATCCTACGTCAACATAAGAGGACATAAAGCCCTTATTATATATGATGGACAACCACGAACCTGTGCGTTATGTGATTCGCCGCAGCACCTACGACAGCAATGCCCGAGGAAAAAAGTAGGTCCTTCTTCCAGCATTAATGACAGATTAGCTAGTAATCATATAACAACTTATGCGCATGCAGTGTCAGGGAAAGTTTGAGTAAATAATTCACCAGAAGACTTACTTTTTCATACCACGGAGGAAGAAAAGAAAATCGAAATGTCGCCTGGATATTGCAATTCAGAAAAAGAGATAGAATCAATACCATTTATTAACCCGATTATATAGAGTCTGAAGAATCTATGACGAAAGAAATAAATGTAAGAAAGTTAGAAGCAGAAGAAGCACTAAAAGTAAACACCAACAGACACAGATACAACATCGACCATAAATAAAATTCCCGTTACCAAAATACAGTATAATAAAGATGATAACACCAAAGATACTCTAATCTACTCATCAGACGCAAAGATTACTGAACCTGGATATAGCCATGGAGGAAGGAAATATATGGAGACGACGCAAGCGACCTTCACCACGCAATGAAGTGAAGCCGGGCGGAGGAGGAGTGGGGGGAGTGGGGAGGCATGGCCTAACCCATACAGACACGTCGTATATGTACAAAAACCTCAAGGGGACTCTAGGATTAACGTAACGTCGCAATCTGGAGATGGATTATTATGTAACTCGATGAGGCAAATAAAAAATGAAGAATAAATGTTTTTGATATCATGCTTAGTTTTCGAGATATTCTGTCTCAAATGTGAAACGGTTTTGGTTGAAATTCAGAAGAAAAAATTGGTCAAAGTCAAATTTGATGACGGATTCTTATTTAAAAGGACGAGAGAAATAAAAAATAAAGAATAAAATTTTTCGATATCTCGCCTAGTTCTCGAGATATACTGTATCAAAAGTAAGGTGTCTTCAGTTGAAATGCAGAAGAATAATTTCGCAAAAGTAAAATTTAATGATCGATTCTTATGTAACACGACGAGACAAAACGAAAATAAAGAATAAAATTATTCGATATCTTGCTTAGTTTTCGGGATATACTGGGATTGGGTTGATATGCGACCTGGACTAAAAATTAATTCTGCCAAATCCACAATTAATTACATGGTGGACATGCAGAATGGATATTTCAGTTGTTTTTACTACCACTTGTGGTTAGGTTGAAATGAGACCTAGACCAGAATAAAAATAGTTATTTTGTTACCATACATCGTAAGCTAAATTGGGAATAGCTGGAAGTGGAAGTACTTTCCATCTCTATACACGTTTTGTCACTAACTTGGTTCTCATGAAATTACTAACAGTAATAGATAAATTCTTTGTCCCTTATGGAACAACAAAACCATTCTGGTACAGACTGCATTTAGACCTAACCACAATCTCCATTAAATTGCCGTTACAGAATCAAACTATGTAGACATACCCACACACGCGTATTTGAATCGCAAACTGTATTTACGGTAACACGTTTGCTTCATCAAGATTCCTAGATTGCATAGCATAATTTAACAAATTTAATTTCATCATACAGTATAAACTACAACGTGACGGAGGAAAGCGCAATACTAAATTAACTGAACCGCTATGTAAAACACACCACCTTTAAATCTCATTTTCAACACTCGTTAAAAAGTAATGCTAGCCTATTATGTGCAAAATAGCAAGGAATGCTGATTTTCTACACAAAAATTTGAGAACAAAGTCATCCCATTGAGAGCTATGACTAAATATTTATAGACATGCGCCAAAGTTTAAAATTCCCATTGACCACTTCAACAATTATTAGAATACAACTTACCTATGAAATGATATTCCAGGTTCTTTCCTCTCTTGTCTATTTGTGCAACCGTATGCAACACAAGATGGCATTATAAAACACTTATGCACATTACAAAATGAAATAATCATAACATCAGACACAGTGTGAACTCGGCAATACCACTGTTGCCGCCATGCGGGAGAGTTTAGAGCCTGCTTCACAGATTTAACGTCACTTCTCCTCCATATATTTCCTTCCTCCATGGATATAGCTCTGATGACACAATTAAAGATATAAGACCCAAGTTAAAGAAGACCAGAATAACGAAAACCAAACAGAAAGAGTTACAACAAGAATCTAGAAGTAAACTAAAGAAATCAACAATACCAAGAAACACTATGAACAGTACAAACAATCCAAAGGAAATGGAAGTAGAAGAAATTACGACTAAAGAGGAATCGAAAGATACAACTTTGGACGAAGGATACCCACAGAAAGACATTCAAGTTAAACAATTATGATCTGAAGACGTTTAAAATAGCAGATTGGTAACACCAGTTCCAACCATAAATGCCACGAATTGTTACCATGGCAACAATAAACATTAACCGAATTTCGAACCTTAGCAAATTAAACTTCCTAAGTCAATTTCTCTACAAAAATCAAATAGACATAGCTCTATTACAAGAAGTGTTAACAAAGGAATTAAATATTTTTGAATTCAATACTATTTTGAACATTGACCAAACAACTAATACTGGCACTGCAATTATAATAAAGGAAGGTATTCCTTATAAGGATGAAGAAATACTAACATCCGGAAGAGAGATAGTAGTGCATATCAATGAATGTTGCATCGTTAATGTTTACGTACCTTCAGGTACCAATAAAAGGGCCGAAAGAGCGTCATTTTTCAAAACACAGGTCCCTTATTTATTAAGAAGGAAACCGTCAAAGATAATCCTTGGTGGTGACTTCAATTGTGTGCTGAATAGGAACGATCAATGCCCTAATCCCAACTTATGCCCAGAACTAGGTATGCTTGTAACGGGAATCGGTTTAAAAGATTCTTTTCGGGTTTTGAACGGGAACCGCAAATATTTCACTTATTTGACTACAAATTCAAACCGTAGACTGGATAGAATCTATGTATCAATAACCTAACATCCGAATTAAATAGTGATGACATAATTCCCTTATGCTTCTCAGATCATTGCGCTTACGTGTGTCGCCTATGTATGACGCCTCCCAAAATATACCGAGGAAGGGGATATTGGAAAATGAACTCGTCGTGCTTAAAGGACAACGAATGTGAAGAAATTGTCGCAAACACCTGGGCCGCTTGTATGAGAACATGCGACTACAAATCAAATATGGAATGGTGGCTCTTATATGCTAAACCTAAACTTAGGAAGGCAATTATTGCTTATTCTCGAAGAAAAAATTTCTGGACAAACCATACATTGGAATTCTTTTACGGAGGGCTGAGAGAGCTTTATCAAAAAGATGAACAGACAATTCACGACACTATTATGATCAAGAAATACAAAGCAAAAATTAATAAACTGCAAGCGTCAAAAATGGAAGCGCTTTTGGTGAATTCTAAGCCTACAGACATTATAGAAGAGGAGAAAACCTCGCACTTCCATCTGATAAGAGCCGCCAAAAGAAGTAAATCTCAACTAATTACTAAAATCAAATCTTCAGAGGGAGAGAGTTTAATCCATCAAAAGGACATTTCTAGGGCGATTTTGAACTATTTTATGGGCTTTTACAATGCTGGTTCAGCAAGAACAGAAGACATAGAAGAAATTTTAAACGAGATGAGATCAGCAGTTACAGATGACGAACGAGAACTTCTCTGTCAATTCTTCAATCAAGAAGAAGTGGAACAAGCATTGAAGACTGATGCATTGAGAAAAGCCCCGGGAATCGATGGTTTTCCTTTGGAATTTTATAGACGTTTTTGGAATATCATCAAAAATAAAATGCTTGAAATTTTTAATGAAATTTGGTCTCTCGATAACTTACCTTCAGTTTTTACTGAAGGAATAATAATTCTGGTCCCAAAGGCTCCCGGAACACACGAAATTCTGAAATTAAGACCTATAACTCTATTAAATACTGATTATAAAATTGTTACGCGCATCCTCAAAAGAAGACCAGCAAAGCTGTTACCAAAAGTCCTGGGATCATACCAATCAGGTATATTGGTGCGAGGAATTTCACATGCCACTATGGAATATAGAGACGTAATTTGTTTAGCAGCACAAAAGTGTATGAAAGCAGGAATTCTTTTCGTAGATTTTGATAAGGCCTATGACCGTGTTGACCATCAGTATCTACTTAGAACAATCACAAAAATGAGGCTAGGACAAGGGTTTGCGAACGTTATCGAGAAACTTATATCGAATGTCACTTCAAGGATTATTGTAAATGGAGAGATTTCACAAAGTTTCCACATGCGCAGAGCTGTGAGGCAAGGATGCCCTCTTTCTATGATTCTGTTCGAAATTTATATAGAACCTCTATTAAATAAAATTCATAACCCTACCAGTGGCATTATTTTTAATGGCAAACGTTACACTTGCCGTGCCTATGCAGATGATTTAGGTGTCTATATCACAAGGAAAGAAGACGTGGATACTAACAGTCATCAATTAAAAATTTTCAGGAGTACAAGTGGAGCAACAATGAATATTAATAAATCTGGTCTCCTACATATTGGGTTAGGGCTCCAAAGTAACATGGCAGTTCATGGTATAATGCAAATAAATAAACACAAATCTCTAGGTGTATGGCTTGAACCCAACCCTCACAAAATGAGTACAAATAATTGGCGCCAGGTTTTAAATACCGTCAGGGGAACTCTCCAAATGTACAAAAGTAAGCAGATTAACATAATACAAAAAGCAACTTTAGTTAAATTATCAATATTTGGCAAAATAAATTACTTAGCGCAGATTCTTCCTGCCCCCAAAGCCATAACACAAAATATACAACGAGCAATATCATGGTTTCTATGCCAAGGTGAACTTTTTAAAGTATACTTTCAGACATTAACCTTGCCAAACAGCAGCGGAGGTTTGAATGTTATTAATACCAACATCAAATGCAAAGCGCTTTTTCTACGAGCGATGAACAAAATTATGAAGACGAAGGACAGTCTTACATCTCAATTAGTGAATACATACAGACCCGCAAGTGCAGAGGCTCCTATACGAATTGACCACATCGATAAAAACTTCCAACATATCAGGGACTATTTTCTAGAAATAAGTTACATAACAGCAGCTCAACTACAAAAACCACCACAAACAACGAAAGAAATCTACAAAATCTTAACGATTAATGCTCCACGCAACAAAATAGAAACAAAATATGTAGATACTAATTGGGGGATTGTTTGGTAAAATATTTTTAACAAGTAACTGCCTTCAGACATACGAGCTTTATGGTATAAAGTGGTTAATGAGACAATTGCAACAAATGAGAAATTATTTCGAATACACTTCAAAGCAACTGATAGATGTGAAAATTGTGGAAATATCGACTCACTTCTACATCGTTTTCAATGTGGTGAGGCATACCAAATATGGATGTGGACAATTCACGCTATAGTAGCCCTTTTACATGTATCACCGATGAATGTAGACACCAGGATAGTAATACGACCAGAGATCAAGACAGTTCCTCAGGAAAAACACAACTCGTGCATTTGGATACTGGGCCAAACCATGTTCTATATTCTACAGAGCAAGACGAAGAATTTAGAAGATTACTTGTCCACAATGAAAATTAAGATGTGGACGATGAAAAGGTCAACAAAATACAAAGAAAAGTTCGGAGTCTTTTTGGAAAATGCTATCACCTCACAAATTACACGATGATAAATTATATAAATCTAAATTACATATTTGTGCGTACACATCAGGGTTAAGGATGAGAGACCAGTATCTTAGACTTAATCATGTTACTAATGAATTGTAAGTAATTTTATGTATTATAAATGTAACACTTTATTGGGAATAATGTATATATATATAGTTTTTTTTTTAAAAAAACACTACTTCCACAGACAATACAGTCCTTTGCCGTCGTATATTGAGTCTATATAAACTGTTTCTGTCTTTCTGCTGATTTCTTTATATAGGCTCCATCGAAATTTCTAGAACACTACAAAAGCTTCCGCCAGATACTTCTCGAACATTAACAACACTTAAACAATTGAAACGTATGAAAAACAATCAGAATTAATACATAATCATTTACCTTCATTACAGAATGGCCAGAAATGGAAATTAAAGAGAATTAAACACAAAATTATCCACAGAAATCATTTAAAACTATACCAAATTGTCCTCTAGACATTGTAACTTGCATTAATACCTACAATTATGAACATTTAAGCAATTCTCTTGTACAATTCAGTCCTTAGACATATTAAATGGCCTCTAAATAATTTCCTTTCATAAAACAAAGTATATATACATTGATTTTACAGGAAATATCAAACAAACATACCAGATCATATCTAACCAAATTCTAGCTTACTACAAATGGTTCATAAAATAAAATTCCATTTAATTTTAGGTTTGAAGGCTGTTACACAGCTCGTATTTGATCCTACTGCAGACCGCTAATCTCGCTCTTCATCCTATACGAAATTTTATCACGGACCACCTAGTAATTGATTTCTTTGTGATAACTTATGGAGAACAAAGTTTATTCAATTTATACCAAGAGGGGGACACCTCAATATGTCGTGTTATCATGTAGGCTTGAGAAATTTAGTCTTAGAAACCATGCAAAAACACATAGTGCTGTTATGTCACACATCAAAAATGTATTTTCAGATGCTAATTTGTTTGTCAGGTAGTCAAAGTATGTTCAACCTATTTATTAGAGTTGTAATCATGCAATAACTAGCTTAATTTGTCAACAATGTATTAAATTTATTTGCTGTGAGAATACAAGTCATGCCGGTTATAAGTATGAATATAATCGCGGAAAGCTAATACTTAACTTGAAAATCAAATTACTTTCACAAATAATGCAATTAAAATAGATTTTGACTCCAGAATGTGTGCCAGTTAGAGTAATGACATAGAAACTTTTGGCTCTTGAGTTTAACTAATAGCTAATTTGTTTTTCATCCTACTGTAGCTAAAAGTTACATTATCAAACAAGAATCTACCTTATAAGCAAGCAACAATAAATGGCTACTGCATTACAAGGTTGCAATAAGTCTAAAATATGTATTGTATCAGAAAATAACTTTTATCAGTTAATAGGAAGATTTAAAAAGTTTTTTTTTTTTTTTTTTTTTTTTTTTTTTTTGTAGCTCTAAGCCTCGTCGACATTGAGGTCATTAGAGGCGGGAAAGGATGGGGGCAAGGAACGGGAAGAAATTCGACAATGACCCTTTAAAGAAAGCAACCCGGCATTTGCCTGGAGTGAAACCATGGAAAACACAAAGCTGGATGCCCGATAGGGATTCCTCCCGAATGCGATCCCAGAGCGTTTCCGCTCACCCACCAGTCTCGGTATTATAAAGATAATTTCCGTTCCAAGTATCGTGTATTCAGAGTTGAAACAATTAAGTATGAAGTACCTATATAAAATTCAGGAATAAGGTGACATTCTCGCCCGGACGTTAGCAAAATATAACGTAACCGTTTATACCGAAGATTCAAGCATGGGAAGTATTGCAAGAAACGGTTGGCTGGATACACGATATTGTAGCTTGTATGACATCAATCAAAAAAGCCGCTTCGTTTGTGAACGGTTGTTATAGCCATTTCAAAATTCTTGCCACTTATTGCAAAAGTTATGCTGGGATTGTCTGGCAGAACGATTGACTTTATCGGCACACATGATATTGGGAAGAAATACTTTCGACCGCGTACTTTCATACTGAGGCGGTGCTACTACTACTAACAGACAGTAATTATCCACAAGGATACAGTGGGAAGTGTGTGGGAACATGGTTAGCAGTTCAATCCTTGTTTAAACATTGGTTTATTACAATTATTAATGATAATGCTGAAACTTACAGAAAATGTTACAACTGTAATATCAAATACCACCAATCCTGGTCTTGCAAACGAAGATATGAATAATCTTGTTATTACAAAATGATATAATATTATGGACCAAACCTAGGTCTTGCAACTTATACCTTGAATAACCCTTATAATTACAAACAATTCTACTTATACCAAATTATAGAAAATAACCAGACTGGATCTTAATAATCTACTAGCCAAATACAATTTTATATTTGAGCCAGACCGCTAACGACGAGGTAGAAAGCGATACACTGGTAGTAGTAATTGACAGAGAAAATGACTAATATAATTTCAAAAAACACCGGCCTCGATCTTGTAGATTAACGTATGAATAATCCTGTAATCACCGACAATTCCACGTAGATCAATAACAGAAATAACAAGACCAGCTCGTTCTCATCTACCAGCATCTAACACTCTGCCAGTAGGACCAAACACAACTTATGGCTGAGGCAGACCGCTAAACAACGAGGCGGA
>JARYHS010013621.1:0-22809 GCA_031002005.1 Vandiemenella viatica | reverse complement strand
CTTAAACAACTCAGAGGAAATATATTGCCAGAACAATCGTTTAGGTAATATACCTGAAGTCTGTTGTCCACTTTAAATAGCCTAATAACTCACGTACAGTGCATCACATCTTCCGTTTTCACTGTAATAGGACACAATTTATTCCATGCATTCATTAAATTTTGCTCGGTAACAGAATTCCATGAATCACTTAACATATAACAGCTTTCCTTGAGCAATGATATTTTCTTCATTGCTTTCTTCGAAAAGCAAACGACGCAACACATGTTTTTTATAGATTCTCTTCATTTTTTCAATAACTCCCTGGCACAGTGATTGGAGATTCGACATTGCCACGTTGCTGCACCCCGCCTACAGTCCTGATCTGGCTCCATCTGACTTTTTTTTACTCACACCGATGAAAAGGCAGCTGAAGGGACAGTGGTTTGACTCGATTCAGGACGTTCAAGCAGCATCGACGAGGTCTCTCAACAGCGTCCCCGAATCTGACTTCCAGAAGACGTACGGCCAATGGCAGCAGCGTAATTCTAAGTGTGCAGCTGCCCAAGGGTGCTATTTCGAAGAGGATTAAGGAATTGTAAACATATCTTCAATAATTTTTTTAAAAAAATCAGTCCTACTACTTTTGGTATAGACCTCGTATATCAACAATTTCAGCTCATCTGGCAAAGAGTCAAAAGTTTTATCAGATCTGTCGAACGGCTTGGAAAGAGCGATGAGGGGATGCACTAGAGAGGTAAGGGAATTGGGATACAAAACTTTGGTCAGACCACTGCTGGAAAACGGTGGTGTAGTTTCGGATCCAAATTTTGGATATCAAATACAGGAGTTGGAGGGGGTGCAGAGGAGAGCTGCCAGATTTGTCTTTGGAAATTACCGCAGAACACAATCGGTAACTAATATGATAAAGGAGTGGGGCTCATTGGAGAATAGAAGGAGGGTGAAGAGAATCATGGAGGTGTACAAAGCCTATACTGGTGATGAAGCATGGAAAGATATTGGTGGGAAAATTAAGAGAGGTTCTTGGAAGGTGAAGGTTAACCATGACCACAAGCTGGCAGTTGATTTCAGGCATAAGGGTGAGGGAAAATTTTCTTTCGTAGGAAAGGGTGTGAGGGACTGGAATAAACTGCCAAGAGAAGTAATGAATAATTTACCGGAAACACCCAGCCCCAGTAGTCAGTCGTTTTTCGGCAGCCGTTACGTGAAGCAGTTCCTTCTTTGTTAATATAATTTAAAGTGTTTAGTTTTCTTTTGTTTCATCTTTGAATATTTGTTTAGCAGCCCCAGCAGTCAGTCGTTCTTCGGCAGCCGTTACGTGAAGCAGTGCCTTCTGTGTTAATATAATTTAAAGTGTTTAGTTTTCTGTTGTTTCATCTTTGAATATTTGTTTAGCTGCCCCAGTTGTCAGTCGTTCTTCGGCAGCCGTTACGTGAAGCAGTGCCTTCTGTGTTAATATAATTTAAAGTGTTTAGTTTTCTTTTGTTTCATCTTTGAATATTTGTTTAGCGGCCCCAGTAGTCAGTCGTTCTTCGGCAGCCGTTACGTGAGGCAGTGCTTTCTGTGGTGATATAATTTAAAGTGTTTAGTTTTCTTTTGTTTCATCATTGCGTATTTGTTTAGCAGCCCCAGTAGTCAGACGTTTTTCGGCAGCCGTTACGGGGAACAGTGCCTTCTGTGATAGTTTTAATTCAAAGAGTGTGGTTAGCTTCGTCTCTGTATAGTTGTTAGTCAGTAGCAGCAGCCATCGTCGGAACCGTTACGTGACGTAGTACCTCTAGTGATAATTCACTTGAAAGTGTGTAGTTAGTTGTAGCTTCGTCCTTGCATATTAGTTTGTCAGTAGCAGCAGCTGCAGTCGTTGGTAGGAATCGTTACGTGAAGTAGTAACTCCAGTGCAAATTTAATTTAAAGTGCATAGTTAGCGTAAGCTTCGTCTTTGTACATTTGGTTATTGACAAAAGGCCTCCTACTGAGAACGCATAGTGAGTCCGTTTTTCTCGTGTACTCCTTAGTTTTGCTTTCTGTAAGGTAGTATGTGTAGGGACTGTGGTTGTTGTGTGCAGACGCAGGCTGAGGTGACTGACCTGCGCACCCAGCTTGCAGCTTTGGTAACAAGAGTTACACAGCTGGAAGCTGCCGCAAGTGAGTGCAGTAGATGCGGTATTGGTGACCCTGTAGACGCTGATCGGCTCGCAGGTTCTCCCATACCAGTCATCGAACCTGCAGTCCAGGCCGAGATGTCGGAATCTATGCGGCCGTCGTCCTAGTGGTGGCTGGCGTGTTGTGTCTGGACGTCGACGGCGCATGCGGGGGCAGTCGGGCAAGCTTGATACCCAAGAAGGCGAGCTTGTACATCTGTCCAATCGGTCTGACGCATTGTCTGGATCTGATTCAGTCCTGCAATCGTCGGCCTGTGAGTTGGCAGCCCCACAGCCCGCTAAGTCTGGGCAACTGCAGAAGGGGGTTTTAGTGGTCGGTAGCTCCAACGTTAGGCGATTTATTGAACCCCTTAGGGAAATGGCGAAGAGGTCGGGGATGAATTCCTGTATCCATTCATTGTGTATTCCGGGGGGTCTGATCCGAGATGTGGAACAGGCCATCCCGGATGCCATTGAACGGACGGGGTGCAGCCAGCTGCGGATTGTAGCTCATGTCGGCACCAATGATGCTTGCCGCCTAGGGTCGGAGGTTATCCTCTCGTCCTTTGGGCGACTTGCAGAAAGGGTGAACTCTGTGGCCATTGGCCGCAAGATTTCGGCTGAGCTATCCATCTGCAGCATTGTCGATAGGACTGACTGTGGACCTCTGGTTCAGAGCCGTGTTGAGGGGCTGAACCAGAGATTACGGCGCTTCTGTGATAGTCATGGCTGCAGATTCCTTGATCTTCACCCTAGGGTTGAGTCTTGTAGGAATCCCTTGGATAGATCAGGGGTGCACAACACACGGGAATCGGCTACGCGGGTGGCAGGGGCCGTGTGGAGTGCATTGGGGGGTTTTTTAGGCTGAGGGAAGATGACCCTGAGGAGGAAATTCAGTTGCGGACAGCCAAGATAAATTCAGCACCGCGTGTTAGGGGTAGCTTAAAAGAATCCCGAACATTAAAAGTTCTAGTAGTTAACTGCAGAAGTGTTTGTAATAAACAGCCTGAACTCGAAAACGTTATTCGTAGTGCAGATGCTGATATCGTATTAGGCACAGAAAGTTGGTTAAAACCGGATATAAGTTCCGGCGAAATTTTTAATAGTAACATGAACATTTTCCGTAAGGATAGGTTGCATTCCCAAGGAGGTGGTGTATTTATAGCTGTTAGTAAGTACCTCCCATGTAGCGAAATAGATGTCCATACTGTCTGCGAAATCATATGGATCAAGCTCAACGTAGCTAGGACAAAACTAGTGATAGGCTCGTTCTATCGTCCACCCGATGCAAGCGTAAATATTGCCGAGGCCTTGAGAAATAATGTAAATAATATAGCACGGCAATTTCCGGACCATACAATAATGCTAGGAGGTGACTTTAACTTGCCTGATATCGACTGGACTAATTACGTTCACGTTACTGGGGGCAGGGATAAAGCAGCTTGCGAAATCATTCTAGACCTCTTCTCAGATCACCATCTTGAACAGCTCGTAACTGAACCAACGCGATGCCTCAACGGTAATGAAAATATTTTAGATATAGTTGTTACAAATAGGCCCGAACTATTCACGGATATTTCTACCACCGCAGGAATAAGTGATCACAAAGCTGTAATTGCTACAGTAAAACTAACAACCACGCGCAGAAAGAGAAAAGAGAGGATCGTTTACAGATTCGAAAATGCTTCAAAAGAGTGTTTTAGAGCGTATTTGAGCCATAATTACCACACCTTCTTGGTATCAGGAGGCACCGTTGAAGAGAGGTGGCATCGATTCCTACATATACTTGGGGAAGGTATGAACTTGCATATACCCCAACGGACAATCAGGGAAGAGAACGATCCCCCATGGTACACACGGGAGGTTAAAAGGTTACTCAAGAAGCAAAGGAAGATACATGCACGATCAAAAAGGACGATGCATCGGACTGATTTAGATAAGTTAGAGGAGATAAGGGGACGTGTTAAGAATGCGATGCGTGAGGCATTTAATAACTTTCGTGAAAATTCTCTCTCTAAGAGTCCTCACTGAAAACTCTAAGAAATTTTGGTCGTATGTAAAAAAAGTTAGTTGTAGTGGGAACAATAAGCCAATTCTAATAAAAGACGGACGGGAGGTTGAAGACAGCCGCGAAAAGGCTACCTTATTTAACACCGAATTCAAAAATTCATTAACGCAAGAAAACTTGGAAAACATCCCCACTTTACCACATCGTGTGGAATTAGAGATGGATCCGATAGAAATTGATAGCGTAGGAATTGTAAAGCAATTAAAACTCCTGAAGTGGGGTAAAGCGCCGGGTCCCGATGTTATACGGGTAAGAGTATTTTCTGAATACGCGGAGGATATTGAACCATTTCTGTCAGATATATTCCGTAAATCACTAGAAGAGAGAAAAGTACCTTCTAGCTGGAAAATAGCCCAGGTAATTCCCGTTTTTAAGAAAGGAGATCGGAGTGATCCTAGGAATTATCGTCCCATATCTCTAACATCGGTCTGCAGCAGAATTCTGGAACATGTCATATGCTCGAACATAATGAAGTTTCTAGATGAGAACGAGTTACTTACACCATGCCAACACGGATTTCGGAAGAAGCGATCGTGTGAAACACAATTGGCCCTATTTTCCCACGACATAATGAAAGTTATCGATGCAGGTTCGCAAGTTGATGCGGTTTTTTTGGATTTTCAGAAAGCTTTTGATTCTGTGCCACACAACCGACTTTTAGCGAAGATTCGAGCTTACGGTATTTCGGCTCAGATTTGCGAGTGGATACGTGAATTTCTAACTGGTCGATCACAATATGTCGTTGTTGACGGGGAAGCCTCGTCTAAGATAAATGTTACTTCGGGCGTTCCTCAGGGAAGTGTAATAGGTCCACTTCTTTTCTTAATATTTATAAACGATCTAGGTGACAACGTCAAATGCTGGTTGCGATTGTTTGCCGACGATGCGGTTATCTATAGGGAAATAAGGTGCTCCGACGACTGCTTAGAAATTCAGCGTGATTTGGATGCTATTTTCGATTGGTGCCGTAAATGGCAGCTTACACTTAATTGCAAAAAGTGCAAGGCAATGCGGATAAGTAACAAGAAGAATCAGGTTGTTCACGAGTACAAAATAAACAATTCACCTGTTGACACGGTTGATTCCGTGAAGTATCTGGGGGTGATAGTACAAAGCAACATGAAATGGGATTTGCACATAACTTCCGTCGTAGGCAAGGCAAATTCTAAATTACGATTCATAGGTCGTATTTTGAGGAATTGTAATACTCAAACAAAGGAGATAGCGTATAAAACACTGGTGCGTCCGCATCTGGATTACTGTTGTGGGGTTTGGGATCCGTATCGCAAGGTTCTGATTGACTCAGTTGAGAGGGTGCAGAGGAGAGCCGCTAGATTCGTGACTTGTTGTTACAGCCCTTATGAAAGCGTCACAGAATTGATACATAGATTGGCCTGGGATAGTTTGGAAGACAGGCGACGTAGCTTGTGTTCGAATTTATTGGAGAATATGCGAAAAAATTTAAATTTAGAGTGCAATGAAATACTTCTTCCGCCAACCTATTTAGGTCGCAATGACCGGAGGGATAAGATTAGAGAAATAAGATGCCGTACTGATACTTATATGTATTCCTTCTTTCCTCGCACTATTCGGGATTGGAATGGGCGGGTTTAGGATTGGTGCTTAGCACCCTCTGCCACCCACAATGTTTGTGATTTGCAGTGTATGGATGTAGATGTAGATGTAGAACACTGAAGGAATTTAAGGTAAAAACTAGTAGAGGACAAAAGTAGATTGGAAGAGGAAAGGAGAAAGGGAGATTGCCACCGGAGCGGGCGCTTCATCGCAATTTTATTAATTATATATTATATTATTTGATATTTTCGTTCTATTTTCTTTGACAAGTGAGTCTACATCATTTTTAGCTGACAATGCAATATTACATATAAGATTTTGTACTCGAAAGCTTATATTTGGTTTCGAAGGTTTACACCGAAGCAAAATGAATGTAAACATTGAGGATAAGTCATAAATTTCAAACGGAATAAGTTCAAAAGTCATAACTGATGCCACTATCGTCAGATACACCACCACGTACAGCCACAATTTATGTCGTTTTTCAGTCTCTGCTTCCCTCAGAGCCATCTAGCGGCAAGCGCCAGAACTGTTTGGAGGGTTGCCGTAGGCATCGCGTGCTTGGTGTGCTGGAATCTCTGGCTGGCCTTCAAGGACGAGGGTTCTTATCCCACCTCCGGCATCGATCGAAAACTCGCACGCAGCTCGAGA
Source organism: Vandiemenella viatica (assembly GCA_031002005.1). Classification (NCBI taxonomy): domain Eukaryota; kingdom Metazoa; phylum Arthropoda; class Insecta; order Orthoptera; family Morabidae; genus Vandiemenella; species Vandiemenella viatica. Next base: position 16,374 of record JARYHS010013621.1, on the reverse strand, counting down.
ATTGGGCCGGTACAGTCACTGGCCCGCCCGTGGCATGTATAGTCGCTGCAATTATCAGTGGGGGCAGACTGTCAGGACATGTAAATTCGAAAAGTGAATAATTGTTTGTTCTTCAATCAGCGAACTGTCATCTACCGTGTACGGTTTTCTTTCTGCCTTTCTACGGACATTTTTTAATATATTCTACAACGAATTTACGCCTTTTTCTAGAACTTCCTTTTGCTTCTGTAACCCAATATTTACTTATTAACTATATGGAAATTAATTCCAAACAGATAATCCGGAACATTAGTTTAATATATTGAAACACTTATCTCTAAATACTGGAATAAATACGACCAGAATTCTGAACACAGGACATTATCTATTGAAGGCAGAGGGATACAAAAAATTGTAACTTCTTGAACTAAGTATAGATAGAGTAACATAACTAAAACTTCGCCATACATAAAACAAAGTACCTGGGTGACCGACTTCTTTCGATTTCTGTTTAATATCCAAGATTTCGTTTAAAGTTTGATTAAAGTAAAAGGCTTGAAGGCTTCCTGGGCGTTTTGAGGTGCACAATTAATCAAAGAAAAGCTTAACTAACATCAGTAGGCTTACTTGTAACTGAACCTTCTACGTAATGAGGTTTGAGCCGTTTTAGAGAAACCAAATACAAAAATTGCTCCTTGCTTAAAAATAAAAATCGTGTTAAAAACTTGAAAAGCAAAACGTTATATACATATGAAATTTCATCCAAATCGCTAGATCCATTTGCAAGACCGCCTCATAAATTGCTTTCAAAGAAAAATACTATTATTATGTTAAACAGAAATCTTAATGCCAGTCAGGGATTAATTAATGGTGCGAGATTTGTGGTAATTCAGGGGATTCTACGATAACCCTTGATGATGGATTCTTATGTGACTCGACGAGGAAAACCGAAAGTAAAAAATATTTATATATATATATCTCGCTTAGTTCTCGAGATATCAAATCTCAAAATTGACGTGGTTGTTTGAAATGCGACCTGGACCAGAAGATAAATTTCGCCATAGCCAAGTTTGATGATGAATTCGTATGAAACTCGTCGAGACAAATCGAAAATAAAGAATTTATTTTTCGGATATCTCAAGTGGAGAGGATAGAATTAGATCCGGCCAAAACCAGAAAAAAAATCCACCAGAACCACTTTGTCTATACGGTGAAAATGTACTTTAAATATTTTATTTTGTTGTTAGGTTGAAATACGGCTTGGACCAGAAGAAACGTCGCCAAAAGCACAAGGAACCATACCTATAACTGATTTTTGACATGCTATATCTTTAAAACTAAGCGAGATATCAGGAACATTTATTCTTTATTTTCGATATGTTTCGTCGAGTTCTATAAGAATTCATCATCAGATTGTGACGTTACGGATGTGATAGAACATCATCAGTGCTCCGATAGTAGTATTTAATGACAACTAACAACCACTTTTTATGGTCAAAAAGTAAACGATGATTACTTTATAACTGGTACCGGTAATATTATGTTCAAAGAAGTTTCTGTAAAGTATCACCTCTGACAAAACCAATGATAAATTTTTAATTATCTTCATTTTTAAATGTTTTACAATTAAACTTGCAATGTTAATATTTCCACGGGTCAGCCAGTATACAATAACTGTTCGTTTAAATATTCTTTGAAATCAAAAATAAAATATTTGTATGCTTTCTGGTACCTGAATTGTCTACGAGATGGCGCTAGTGCCGTTTTCGAGATACCGAGTGAAAAAATTGTTCTTATTTTGTAAACTCGCTTTTTGTAGGGAAGACAACTATTTAGGTAATCTTAAAATTCAAAACGTTATCTAAATAACAAATTTCATCCAAATCGTCATAGCCGTTTCCGAGATCCGAAAAATATATATATATATATATATATACAAGAACTGCTCGTTTAAAGATATAAGATACTGACTGCATTCTTCGATTGATGTTCCTGAAATTCGGATTCAATTGAGTTCATGTTTTCCAGATGTTTTTGGAAGTCATTATCTTAATGTAAGCAAAGATGATTACTGCTATTTTCCAGGTTCCCATCACCTAGGTGCCAAAAAGATATATTTTTACTAGAAGTATATATAAATACACTTATCAAATGGCATTTAACAACTCATTGAAACATATTTGGTTGAATCATAAGACAACAAACAAGCAAACACCGAAGAACGTTACATGAAGTCTCGCTAACATTGCTAGGTATGACCAGAGCGGACTCAGATCATCTACTCCGTACCCGCAATGACTATAGTAGTTTTAAGGTGATTTTGCATAATCGTCATGGGAAATGTCAGGCTGGCATCTCTTTGCGCCTAAAATATAAAGGAATATTTCAATAAACATTGTGGCAAAGGTCACTGAGTTTGGAACAAATTTATACCCCTGTTGCTTTTTATTTGATTTTTCCTGTCGTGAATCGCCACGTTAGTAAAGATATCACTCATCTGTCAGCATTCAGCGAAAGTTTGGTTGATTTTTGATTTTATATTATATTTATATATCAATGTGCGTGTATGTAGACGAAAGATATTCGTTCAAAAATCACAGAGTATTAACTAGGTTAACTTTTAATTATTCAATGAATCTTCATTTTGTTTAGCACCACACTCAATTACAGAAAGAAAACTGAAGCTTATATAAAAGGAATTTTAAAATTTATGGAAATATTTTCATCAGAACAAAATTTAAAGTCGGCGACATAAAGCTCCGTCGCCATCTTCAGGTGTAGTTTTAAGACTTGAAGTTTGCCAGTCATCAAAATACGGGGCTGGTCAAAAATATTGCAGTGATTTCAGAAAATTACTACAGATTTATTATTTGACAGATATATAAACAAACAGTGAAAGTTTCTTTGAGTGTCTACAGATGCTCAATATGTGCACCTTTAGTGACTCTGCACATATCAAGTCTATAATCGAGTTTCTTCCCATACACGATGCAGCCTGTCTCTTTCACTGAGAGCAAATGCACTGGTGATGTGAACCCGTAGGTCTGGCAGATCAACTGGTACTGGTGGCACCAACACTGTGTATTTTACGAAACCCCAAACAAAGAAGTCGCGGGGAGTTAGGTCAGGGGAACGAGGAGGCCATGACATCATCTGACGATCAGCATCCCCAGCACGACCAATCCATCTGTTTGGAATTACAGACAACTAGAGAAAAATGGTGTGGAGCATCGTCCTACTGGAAAATGAAATTTTCCCTGTCAGCTTCCAGAAGTGGCATGAGCCAATTCTTCAACATTTGCAGATAGATTTTCCCTGTGATCGTCATCTCATTAAAGAAAAAAGACCCATAAAGTTTCTTTCGTGAGGTCACGCAAAACACGTTCACTTTGGGAGAGTCATGAACGTGCTCCACATAAGCATAGGGGTTTTTGGTCCCCCAAATGCGCACATTGTGCTTGTTCACTTCTCCACTCACATGAAAAGTGGCCTCATCACTAAACACAAGTTTTTCTGCGAATGTTTTGTCTTGTTCTAGACACTGGACACAGAATTGAAAACGACGCACTTCATCGTTGAGCGACAGTGCTTGTAGCAACTGTAACCTGTAAGGCTTCATACACAATCGCTTCCGTAGGATTCTCCTAACGGTCTTCTGTGGAATACCTAATTTCCTGCTCACTCGAGGAGTAGTCTTCTGTGGGCTACGAACGTAACTGGCGCGCACACGTTCAACGGTTTCTTCAGACACAGGAGGGCGACCCGTTGATTTATCTTTACAAAGGCATCCCGTGGCTATAGACTGTCGATACCAACGCCGAATGGTGTTAGCATGCGGGGGATCCTTGCCGAACTTTGTTCTAAATTGTCGCTGAACAGTTACCACAGACTGAGTCGAATGAAATTCGAGAACAAGGTACACTTTCTCACTTTCAGCCAACCTGCTCTCTAGCGCTCTAGTGGCCACCGCGGGAAGCTTGCATTATGTGCAATGGAAACTTGGAGAGCAGTTTGCTGCTTGCAACCGACGAGTAAGGAAGTAAGCGGTGCGATAGAGTGAGGAAGTGAGACGTGTTTACCTGCGCGAGTGTTAGTGGCAGCGAAGCGGACTCATCTCCCGGCGACTATCAACAGTGCTAACTGCGGTCGTGTTATATTCACAGAAACTTTTGGTGAATCAGCGGACAGTTATAGTATTTTTCATCTAGAGAAGACAACATAACTGTGTTAATACATCCTTGGCTGAGCTCATCTCGTCGGACCCTTCTGCCGGAGGGCGAGAGGAAATGGCGGAAGCAAGTGATGGAATCGACCCGAGAAAAGAAGAGGCGTATACCGTGTACCAGAGTGACCAAGAGATGATGGAGACAGCGAGGAAGACAAAGGAGGCAAACCTAAACGACACCGACGAAGAAGAAAAGTACAATCTGAGGAAGAAACGTAAAGCTGCAGACAGGAGAAACGTCACGAAAGAGAAAATTGAAGAACCGATGATCACTGAGTCGATTCCTAGCAGAGGTAAGGAGGTAGCGTGCAGCCTAGCGACCCCACCTCAAACAATCCCAGTAGAGCGTCAGGAGATGGAGGCCATCAGTTGAACACCTTATGTAACCATCTGACAACTAGTCAGGCAAGCCAAGTAAGAGAAGAAGCAGTCAAGCGGAATCCCCCCGCGACGGCAATGCGGAAAGAGGCTTTATAATGACAATGCAGAGGGTCCATATATGGTTATAATCGAAAACGCATCAGACAGGTGCTTCTCTACACCCAATTCAGCTGGGGAAAATTTTTTATAACAAGGTCACTGGGCTGAAACGACTCAAATCAACTTGGGAAAAACAGAATGTCTATGGAATTTTTGAATGCCAACACTGCTAATGGCTTCGTTGAAAACAAGATGTTTCTTCAATCCTTGGGTCTGCAGGCTTATATACCGGCTAACCGAGTAGAACGGAAAGGGATAATCAAGTTTTGTGCCTACGGACCTAGCAGAAGAAGAATTAAGGATTAACGCTGTTTCGTCGGCACCGATTATCGATGTACGGCGATTTACCAAGAAAGTATTCAATGACGGCAAGGTGGAAACAGTTCCCCTGCAAACTGTGCTCATAACTTTTGATAGCCAATTCCTGCCAGAGGAAATCGAGATTTTCTACCTGAGATTCAAGGTGGCTCCCTACATATTTCCGGTAACGCAGTGCTTCAAATGCTATAGATTTGGGTCATACGGCCAAATTCTGTAAGGGAAAGAAAGATATGAAGTGTGGTGAAGAACACAACATATCCAGCTGCTCAAATGAGGTCCAAAATGCGTAAACTGTGGAGGTGACCACAAAGCGAACGATAGGAAATGCCCCGAACGGAAGCGACAAGAAGAGGACAAAGCAAAAATGGCGACGGTAAAACAGAGGAGTATACAACAAAGTTACCAATACAAGGCAGCAGAATTCCCACCTATACAGAGTAAAAGGTACAGCGCGGTGACGATGCCACAGGAATGAAGCAAATCAGGGAGCAGCAAATACCAGGGAAGGGAGCACTGCCAAAGTACCGTCAGTACTCCCAAGGAATCTATAGCGACCCAAACCGAAGAAGTAACCAGCAAAGAACAAACTAGTAGAGAGGCAGGAGAAGACATGGTTAATATAATAGTCAAAATAGTGGTCAAACTGCTGGCACAACAGATGAAAGGCAAGCTGGCAGCCACCACAGTGAAGAAAATTCAGGACGAAGCGTGTCGACAAGTGCTTCAAGAAATTAAAGAAATGGGGCCAAGTGGAACCACATCGGAGGCTGCAAATCTGTTAATTAAAAATGGCTAGAAGGACTAAATTGACAGTGTTACAGTGGAACGCACGTAGCCTATTACAAAATGGGACGAATTTCAAAGAACCATAACAGAACATAAGGCCGACCTAGTCCTTATATCGGAAACATGGCTGCGCAGCTCGTCGAACATAACATCAAGAATTTTAGTGTGTTTCGGAAAGACAGAGATGATGGGCACGGGGGAGTTGCCATCTTGGTGAGAAGCCACATTAATTGCTCCGTGCGCAGATTAGCGGCGCCAATTGCCAACGTAGAAATGCTCTCTGTCGATCTCTCGTACGATGGACCTATCAAGCGGCCACCGTCGATATATAAACCACCTCAAGTCAACCTAAAGGAAGAAGATTGGTCGGCTGTATTCCATCAGCTGCCGGCAAATAGTGTGGTTGGAGGCGACTTCAACGCTCACCATTCGTTATGGCAAGATAGTTATGTAGACACGCAGGGAATCGAGCTCGCCCATGCCATATCAGCCTCTTCATTTGCCGTTCTTAACAACAAACACGGAACTAGACTTGGTGCTCCTAGTCAGAGAAAATTCTTCTCCAGATATTACTCTCATATCGATGAACCTAATGCATAGAGCGAAATGGGATCTGCTACCAGAGACTATCGGAAGTGATCACTGCGTCCTCAAATTATCATTAGATTGGAATCTCCCATCTGTCCGCCGGCACTCAAGCAGACGGTGGTTGTGTAACAGGGCTAACTGGGCACGCTACGAAGGAAAGATCAGCACGCTGTTGGAGCAGTGGGAAGGTGCAACCGACGATATCCAATGTCGGTACAACGAATTTCAAAGAATAGTGGAGGCTGCTGCAGAAGAGGCTATACCAGAGGTAAAACTCACACTAGAAGAGAGCTCACTAGAAAACCTTGGTGGAACAGTGACTGCTCACGAGCTGTCGCCAGGCGGCGCTTGGCTACCAGAACATATTTGCACGCCGCCACTCAGGAGAATTTGGTATGAACTCAAGAAAAGAACGGCTGAAGCACGAGATACCATTAGAAAGGCCAAACGAGAAGGCTGGAAAGAGTTTTTGCTCCAATTTAAAATACGGTGTGACGACCCAAGAGACTTGGCGGAAACTGAAGTGGTTTAAGGGTGAGAGGCCGGCTACCAGTTGGATATCGTCAGACAGACAAGCAGCAGAGGAGTTCCTAGCCTCGTTCACTCCTCCATATGTACCAAAACAGGAGGAATATCACAAGAGTAGGGAAGTAGACGACGTCCCAACAGGATCGACGGAACCCTGTTTTCACCTATCAGAACTATTGCACGCCCTACGGAAGAAAGATACTGCTCCGGGGATGGACGCCATTACCTACACAATGATCGACAAACTTCCTCTTAAAGCGAAGGAAGCCATGCTGGATCTCTACAATACTATGATTGACCTCTCCTATATTCCTGACCAGTGGCGGGAGGTAATCGTTATTCCCGTGTGTAAACCCCACAGGAAGAAGAACATCATCTCGTCATATCGCCCCCATTTCTTTCCTGCCGTGCCCGACAAAACTGATGAGTGCAATGATCAAAAACAGGATCGAGTGGCACCTGGAGCATCATAGGTTACTTGATACGAGAACTATGGGCTTTCGAAAACGCTTCAGCACCTTAGACAATATCAGCACGCTGGTGACAGATATTCAGCTGTCATTCACAAGAAGAAACTATTTAGTGGCTGCTTTCCTGGATATTAAGGATGCTTATAACAATGTGCAGATAGATATACTTGTGGGCATTATGAAAAAGATGGGCATACCTAGCAAGTTATGCTCATGGTGTGGCCGATACCTCGCCCGAAGAGTGAATGCAGTGTTTACAGCGGAGGGAGACAGAATCAGTCGGCTAGTCTTCCAAGGTTTACCGCAGGGCGATCCAATGAGCCCCTTACTATTCAATATCTACATGGCAGACCTATGTAACATCCTAAAGGGCCTAGTATCCTTCCTCCAATATGCGGATGATTTTGTTGTATATATATCTCACCCGGACATAGAAACGGCCCGCAGAATACTAGAGGAGCAATTGAAGCTGATACAAAAGAGATTGCTGGACAAAGGGCTAGAAATATCAATCGAAAAAAGCAAAATTTGTGTGTTTACGCAAAGACAGCTACAAGGAAAAGACTGTGCAATTACACTAAATGGACACACACTGGAGTTAGTTAAAGAGATCAAATTCCTGGGAATGTGGTTAGATTCAAATTAACATGGAGAAAGCATATCATGGAACTGCAGCAATCATGTATGCAACGCTGAACTGTTTCAAAGCCCTCGCCGCCCCAACCTGGGGTGCGGACCCTCGACTACTCCGGCATGTATTCTGCTCTCTACTGAGGAGCCGAATGGAATACGGGGGATTCCTGTACCAAACTGCCGCCAAGTCTCTCCTAACAAAATTGGACTGCATTCAATCAGCAGCTCTGCGAGTAATCGGAGGCTTTGTGAAATCCACCCCCATCGCCGTGATGGAGGCAGAATTAGCCATTCTACCGTTGAGTACAAGAAGAAGTAAATTGGGGTTGAACTTCTGGCTAAAGGTGTGGTCCATGAAGTCACATCCCCTACAGAGGAAGGTGCAGCTCCTTGCCCATGAAAGTTCAGCCAAATCACGTCAACAACAGAAAAAACCCAGCCTGATACAGTATTTTCAGACAACGGCCCTGTGGAATATACACAGACAGGAGATCAACGAGATGTTCAGCGAAGAAGATACGTGGCAAAGGGCGGAGATCTCGTCGCGAATCCACCTGTCCTTGATCAAGGGCTCGGTAGACAAAAAAACCACCATTCAGTTAGAATTGAAGCAATGGGCATTAGAAACCTTGAACACACGATGGAAGGAATGGCGGAAAGTATTTACCGATGGATCAAGGGTAATGCAATCCACCAGCGCGGCTGCTTGGGTCGATGCAGACTGTGGCGTTTATGAAGCTTGTAGATTGCCGGCAGAATTCTCAATCTTCTCATCCGAGATGTACGCAATCCTGAGGGCCATACAATATATACAACGGTCAGTACAGACAAAAGCAGTGATATGTTCGGATTCCCAAAGTGCCTTACAGGCTATCATAGGCATTCCTAAAGGCCAGTGCAGAAACTACCTGACATATGAAGTTGGCAGAGAACTGTGGAAAGCCATACACAGAGGCATAAAAGTGTGCCTACAATGGATCCCGGGTCACGTGGGAGTGACAGGGAACGAGCTAGCGGACAAAATAGCTCGACGACACCTCCAGGTTCCCGATACTGAGAACATACCAGTGCCTTATACCGATTTCAGAACGATCGCCTCAGCAAGAGCTCTCAACGCATGGGAAAGAAAGTGGAACGAAAAGGCCCAAGGGAAAGGGCTATGGTACCGCGCCATCGCCAGTAAAGTTACGATGAAACCATGGTTCCAGGAAGTGGATCTGCATAGAAAGGCAATCACGCTGATTAGTAGATTAAGAACGGGCCACACCTGGCTAAATGATAAAAAATTTCTAATGAAGGTCTCGGATTCTCCGAACTGCGAATCCTGTGACGAAGTGGAGGACATCTACCACTTCCTTCTAAGATGTAGGCGCCACCGAGAATTAGAAGAACCTTATTAAAAGACGCTCTTCACATAGAAAACATCGCAGATGTGATCATAACTCTCGCCGCGCCCAACAAGAAAGCGATTAGCTTAATCTACATGTATGTGGCGAAAACTAAAGGCATAATATAAATACAAGAGCACCATTACCCCATGTAACTGGCTAAATTAGCCTAAGGCTAAAGCCAAAAAAAAAAAAAAAAAAAAAAAAAAAAAAAAGAAACTTTGGAGAGCCACTTGTGTTATAACAGCAAACCCCATCATGGTATCTATAATAGGACAGCCAAAGAAAAATCGTGAAATTACTGCAATCATTTTGACTAACCCAATAAACAAACGAACGAGTGAATTTAAGGCCACCCCGTTGGCTCAGTTGGTTGTTTTTTTTTTTTTTTTTTTTTTTTTTTTTTTTTTTTTTTTTTTTTTTTGGAACTGCTTTACGTCTCTTTTTAACATCGAGGTCTTTAGAGACGGGAAAGGATGGGGGGCAAGGATGGGGGCAAGGAATGGGAAGAAATTCGGCCATGGCCTTTTGAAGGAAGCATCCCGGCATTTGGAAAACCCAAATCTGGATGCCCGGACGGGGATTCGAACCGCCGTCCTCCCGAATGCGAGGCGAGAACGCTAACCGTTACACCGCCCCGCTCGGTCAGTTGGTTGTGGCACCGGGATAGTTCTCTACGCTTAAACGGGGTTAGATGGTTCGAGTCCGGGTAGCAGAAGGAATTTTCATCATCAGGCTGGCAGGAGAGGTGGTTTACAATCCAGATCGTGGTTAAATGCCAAGCCTCTCGGCAATGCGTATGGAGTGAGCGCATACAGCAGTGTTGATAGTGATTCGTCCGTCGGATGGTTACGTTTTGCTTGGCGGTTTTGTTGGTGCCTTTCGAAAGAGTGGGCCTTAATGCGCCGACATCAGGTTCCATCCTCGCCCCTCTTCATCTCTCTTTTCATACAATACAAACAACACTCTATACTGATCACACCCATTCTCACAGTCATCCACATCTACAACACGAACGCTGCGACACTAGGGAAGACAACGGGAAAAGAGAGTTCCCTCGGAGAGGTACCAACATCTAAGTAAAACACCTACGCCCAGAATCGGGCATGGCATCATAAGAAGAAGAAATCTGAATTTATACTTCATAGATAGAGCAATGGATTAATCTCACGGTTTTAAACTACTCACCATAATGTATACCATAGTATTTCAGCCAGTGCGTACAGGCAAAGTCAAATGACCCCACCCTGATGAATAAGTCAGCATGGAGCCTTCCGGTGTCGGTCTTGGTAACGAGTGGATCCAACCATGGAAGATGGAAAAGAGAAGAGGTGAAATACCGCTAAATCTGTGAAGCCTCCTGTAAACACTCGGCTCCTACTGCGCATGCGCGGTGGCCATAATAGATTTCCCAAAACATTACGCTGTTTGCACTGTGTTTACTGCTGTGAATATTTCATTTTCTAATATTTCAAAGGTTTTTAATAACACCAGCTTCTGTTGCATACGGTTGCACAAACACACCAGATAGGAAACAACTTCGAATATCGTTTCATAAGCTAGTCACATTGTAATTGTTGTTCTTGAAATGTTTAATAGGTATCTGAAGAGTAGGGCTATTATTATTAATTTATTCATTGCTCCAAATAGGACGACGTTGTTCTCAAATATTTGTTAGTGTAGTGTGGACAATCAGCATATGTTACTACTTTTCACATAATAGGCTGATCTTAGTGGAAAAGAGTTGAAAGTCTGTAGTTCGCAATTAATTTTATGTGTTGAGATGGGTAGCACTATCATACCCGTGGCGATACAATTTGATGATTGATTCTCATGTAAATCAACGAGACTAATCGAGAATAAAGAGTAAATTTTTTTTAGTATCTCCCATAGTTTTAGAGATATCGACTATCAAAAATTAGTTATAGTTCCTTGTGGCTTTTGTGACGTTTTTATTCTAGTCCAGGCCGCGTTTCAACCTAACCACAAGGGGTACTAAAAAAAATATAACACCTACTCTGCATGTCCAGAGTGTAGTTTTTTGTGGCTTTGGCAAAATTATTTTTTGGTCCATTCCGCTTCCCAACCTAATCACCTCAATTTGGAAACAGTATATCTCGAGAACTAAGCAGGATATCAAATATAGCCTATATATATATATATATTCTTCAGTTTCGATTTGTCTCGTGGAGTTACATAATAATCCATCATTCCATCATCAAATTGCGGTGCCACGGTTGTCGCGTGATTCCCTTGAGGTTTTTGTGTCTATTCCCTATGTTTCTACGGCCGACCAATATGGCGACCTCCCCACCCCACTTCTCTGTACCCGGTTTCACTCCAGTGCGTGGTGAAGGTCCCTTGCGTCGTCTCCACTCTTTTCTTTCTTGCATGGACCCAACCCCTGTGGTGCCCTGATCAGCCTCCATCACTCAGGTCTCACGGGGAGAAGATGTGTTGTTAAAGTGCACTTGAAGGTGAATCGGCAAGACTGCCATTTATCATCTTTGATGTGGAGATTAGGGATCGTCCTTGCATTTCCGTAGGGAGATGGATAGTACGCAAGATTTCAGTACGTGAGCGTTTTAACGCGCGCAGCCTTAGCGATGGTAATACATATTACAATAATAATGTCCTCTATAATTCAGTGATAGAAATATAGGTTCCACGCGTTATACCAATATCTTGGTTAAACATCCAGTAATTCCAGGGACTTAAAGTTTGATATGAAGTACGAGCTATCAAGTATTCTCGGCATATTTCTCTTACCGATACGTGCGAAAATTATATTAAGAACCTGTGAAAGCTTTGGAAGCAACTTGGTAATGTTTTAATTACTCCTTTTTTTAAAAAATAGCAGTAACTATACGGCTTCTCGATATCATTAGAGACAGAAAAGGATTGGGCAAGGAACAGGAAAGAAGGAACTCGGCCAACGCGTTTTGAACCATTCTTGTATTTGCCTGTAAGGTTTTTGTGAAATCATGGAAAACCGAAATCTAGATGCGTGGCAGAGGGATCGAGCCGGCACTCCCCCGAATGCGAAGACCGCACGTTTCGCTCACCCAACACGCTCAATGGGTTATTGAACGTATTAGTAATCATGTGTACACCAACTTTCATTTACGAGTGTGATGAAATACTTCGTCCACCGCAATGATAGGCCATTCAGAATTTGAATGCGGGAGCAACTTCTGCCACCCACAATTTTGTAAATTGCAGAGTATATATGTAGATGCATTCCAATCGAGGACCTCTCCACTCAATTTCCACATTAACAATTTCGTGTTGTAACATGATACTATTGTTCATTGGCTGTTTAGATGTTGTGTATGCGATTCACTAATTTACTTTTTAGTACTGAGTTTTCAGTACACAGATCGTGTATTAAACTTAATTCGGTATATATATATATATATATATATATAACATTCAGTAAATATCATTCTTAAGTTGCGTTCATTATAAATTTAGCGAAATTGACTATCAAAAAATATATAAATCAACACACATAAATATCAGTTGAAAAATCCTTCTGGGCCTTAGAAGAATTTCTAAAGACATTATTTTTACGAAATATTTATTACCAGAGTAATGAAATTCTTCAACGAATTGTGCTTGTGATTTTTGACGTAAAAAAATCATCTGCTAAAATATCTAATTCGTTAAAACCACATCGATGCAGTTTTCATACAAATTTTACATATCGTGTAAATTTTAATAGAGTTTTAAGATCAGTATTTTCTGGAAAAAAAAAGGTGGGGAATGTTTTTTCTCAAAAGTTTACGCAAATCGTGGAATAAAAAGGAAAATTTAAACATTTTGATACCCGTGATGATTATCTAAACCAAATATCTGCTGTACTCCTTCACTAAATCCATTCCAACTATTTTCCCTGTCCGCGAATTTTCAAAATTTTTGTTATAATCGTGTCAGAGTTAATAGGAACTGAAGTAGTGCGTAATTACGACTTGATTTGTTGTTCAGAAATTATGAGGGTGTGGCTGATGGACAAATGAGCAAATCGATAAGTGTTCCTTTTTTCATTCAGAGGGTTTTGAACCTTAAAAATGAATGCAATATGAATGGAATTATTGGAATGTATTCGCAGTTGGATGTACTGCGCAGCAGAGCGCGTGTCTGACCTTAGTTGCGTGCACCGTGGCACTTCGTCAGGGGAGGAGGAGGAAAAAAAAGGAAGGAGGGACGGAGGCTAAAGAGAGAGAGGGAGAGAGAGACGAGAAAGAAACTTCCCTCTGGCCGAAAATTACCGGGTCACACGCACAGGGTGCCAGGCTTGCCAACCCCCTCCCTCTGTATTTTTAGATCCTCGCGCGTTAATTTATCACGGGGGCGCCAGCTCTAAAGAAATCGGCGTCCGGACAGACACTGACAAATTGCCAATTATGGCCATGGGCGTGGTCCGCTGCCACCGATAAGACTTTTTAAGCCTCCGGAGAAAACACGGGCTCACGCACAAGTAATCTGCGTGTCTGACTTGGCAGGAGAGGTTCAAGTCACAGTTAGTTACTTAGCACCCGTGTTCAACCTCGTTGATATTTCCGTACAATCACATGATGTAACATCTTGTATCTAATTAATCGTTTAACTCATGATACGGTTCAGAGGTTGATTTAGCCGAGAATATTTCTTTGGTACGAAGGTCCTCACCAACCCAGTCAGGATGCTGGCGAAACAGTTTCAGGATATCACCAAAAGACATCGCGCTGACCACGCTTGCTTCACTTGTACTTGTCATGAACGACAAGGCAGGCTCTGCCTAGTGTTAAATAGTAGTCTGGACGTGGATATTGTATATAGTACACACTTAGGGTGCCAGTAGCGTTGTCTTACACACATAACTTATCAATCGTTTGAAATTCCTATTTCGTAACTTCGATACATATTCACATTCGGGATACCGCTGGCTGACAGATTAATCGATAAAGAATAAACATTCTACCTTGCAGTTACGTAGTTATCTTGCAAGTAATGCAGTTGCCTCTGGTAATTTAAAGCCTTATGGCTGAAGTACTTTCAGTAGAAATTTTTATTACACCATTTTTCCTAACAATTCGGTTAATGCGATGTTGTTGCAGGCCATGTTTCCACAGTTGCTTAATTAATTACTAGTTGAACGATGATAACAAACAATATTGTAAATATGATACAGGCAAAACATGCGTTGTATATGAAAACGGAGATGCGCAGCTGCATACCAGAGTAATAAATGTAAATAGTAAGTAACTTTTAGCTATAGAATATCTAATGCCCATAATTATGTAATAATAGGATAAAACTGTATATAAAAACTGTAACACAGATTCGTCGCTGATGATGCCTCGATGAGAGGTGAAACGCGTACGACGAAGCAATAAATAAACTAAACAGTTGCATTGGCGTGTTCTTTCAACTAGTAATTAAATTCGGTTAAATTGTGATCAAATTACGTGAAATTTAACAATGAAATAGAAAATAAAAATGTCCAGTATCAAAATACCTGATAGATAGTAATATGGCACATCTTCTTACGGGTAGGAATTGGAAGCTTTATTGCAATTCAAAAAAATATGATAATCGTAACATTTTCATAAAATTTTCTATTTATCGTTTTTAACTAAACAATTGCTATGGTTAAATTGCGATTCATTCTAACACCACGAACTGACTTCAAACCGTGTAAACATTGTGGTAATATGTATTTTTAGAACAGAAATCTATTCAGTAGTTTTTGCGTTTTTCTGGAACAAATATGATGATGATGGTGATGGATCGACTTTTATATTCACAGATAGATAACAGAAGGTCTAAAACTAAATCATCGAAGTGGATCACATCAAAATTTTCAAGCTGAGTCAGACCTCTGATAAAACACAGAACACCATTAACTGTTGAAAATTAAAAACAAAAATATTCCATGTACTAATGAACTTAATTAAAATTGTATTCAAAGAATTTATATATTGAACTCACCAATAAATATATAACTGCTTTGACAGTAATAAGAAATGCTATATGTTATAAATCCAGCAATATTTAGTACTAATATTTTCTCTGGACATCTTAATGATGATTTCTTAGATTCTATTCACGATAATTAAATAAGTAAATTTTATCAACATTCTATGTAAACAATAAAAGAAATATCGTTATAATTCGTGTAAATTTTAATATTCATGTCTGGGAAACAAATTTTTTTGTGACTTCGGTTGCAACCCTTTGTTCAATGATTCGATTTTAGGTGTGTTGTGTCTTCGGCGGAAGGTATTTTTACGTCACAACATCTATGAGTTGTAAGAGGAAAAATAAGATAGACTGTTTGGATTTGTTGAAATCAATTTATCTGATAGTTGCACGCAACTGAAGTGCTGCCGCAGTGTACCAGTGTACCAACGATATGTAAAATATGAATCACAGGTTCTTAGCGATGATGTACCTGACGAATGTGACATCCAAACAAGTACGTCGTTTCGGTTAGTGTGATGGAGGCGCAGTCAGGACGAGGTGTTGTTCATAAAACGCACGAATTCCGATTTAGCTATGATATCGATGTTGAAATCACCGCAGAGCACCATGGGTATGTCGGAGTCTACGCTGAGATAAGGCGGTTATTTTTTACTGATATCATTACTTTATTTCAGGTTCGTAACGCCTCAAGCTGGCCCACGGCATCACTGGGTGCTATAGGTGTCAGAGTGCTTCTCTACTCTAAAGGAAGTGGCCTTTCACAGGAATCATCCCGGCATTCGCCTGGACTGATTTCGGGATATCAAAAAAAAAAAAAAAATTTAACACGTAGAGGTTAACACAACCGCAATGGAAGTCTTAATAGGACGATATGTACATATGTAAGTATATACGAATATGACGGGAGAGGTCCTGGTACGTAAGCATGGATATATCCTGTGGATTTGTTTCGGGATGCAGTTGGTTAGATCGAGCACGAAAGTGGAGAGTATCTGGTTAGGGCTATTGA
>JARYHS010013620.1:0-12000 GCA_031002005.1 Vandiemenella viatica | reverse complement strand
ACAAACACCTGTTTGCATATAAAAAAAGACCTGACCTTTCACCTGACAGTGATATATCTAGTGACAATAACTAATGACGGTTATTTTTTAAAGTAGTCTGCTCAAAACCCTGATAATGGGACATGTATTTAACAAATATTATAATCTCATCAAAGTATTTCGTTTTTAAATAGGAGGTTTCACCACTGTCTTCCTTTATGGTTTTTAATTATTTTTGTAAATTCTTCATCTTTTTGTGATAGGTTCGTTAAAATTAATGTGGACATACCATCCAATCGGGCCTGCAGGCAAAATACTATTTACTCCCGCGTTAATTGTTTCATTTTAAAACTATCAATATTCAAAACTTTTAAATCAATAACAAAGACTCAGGACAAACATGGGATTAATGTTTTGCATCGCGGTTACAACAAACATTCAACGTCAAAGCTAGAACCGCATTGATGTTGATCACATGGATCCTGCAGTAATAATACAATAACTAACACCAGACAAAAGGAATAAATTCATTGTAAATTGTTCGTGGAATTCTGTAACTGCAAAAAAGTGCTGCTAGATTTGTTTCTGGAATTATCGCAGAATGCAATCAGTAACAGATATGATAAAGAGATGGAGTGGAATTCATTGGAAGACGGAGGAGGGTGAGAGGGTCATGGGAGTGTACAAGGCGTATATGATGGTGAGGCATGGAAGATATTGGTGTAAGGATTAAAAGTAATGCTTTTAAGGGAAAAGATGACCATACCACAAGCTGCACTCGATTTCAGGACAAGGATGTGGAAGATTCTCTTTTAGGTAAGGGTGTTCAGGGATTGGAATGAGTTACCAAGAGAAATGATGAATAATTTACCGAAAACTTTGAAAGAATTTAAAGATAAAATTTGTAGAGGGCAAATGTAGGTGGGTGCAGATAGGGGGAAGATGGGTGTGTAGGTAAATTGCCACCGGAGCCTGTGCTCCATTGCAATTAAATTAAATTAAAAATTAAAAAATTTGTTTATATTCATAATTCTAGTTATAAAACCATTTGAATATAGCTCTTCATGCAAAGTAATTATTACCCTCCTTCTAATATCACTCAAATTTCTAGATGTGGCTGGTGTAGCGATTGGCACTGAAGCATACTAATGTTTGAATATAACTCGCACATTCGATGAGGAAGTCTTCTGGCAGGAAACGATGCATATTTCCTTGTATTGTGACTTCGGAATCATCTGCCATCGAGATAAAACTACATTTTCCTTCATTAGAGCCTAGACAAAGCAGTATCAAAATAAAATTTTGTAATTGTAAAAGTTTGACAAGAATACTGCTGGATTAGATTCGTTTACAAAATGATAACTGCAAAGAATTATCTCGTATCGATGTGTGAATAACTTTTAAATACTAGGCGCTGTGACGCGCTGCAGAAAAATTAAACAAGAATCATTTACTACCCCTAATCCTGCCTAAGAAAAGATAATATTTTAAAAAATATCCGAAATAAGTTTTCAGATATTGCTGTGATAATATATGCGTCAAATACCTGTCAATACAGAAATATATATATATAACTTGTGTATATTTGAAATTTCTATTTTACAGTATTTTGGAATTAAAATTTCACGTCTGAAAACTGCACATCAGTTCTTCTTTTATATACATTAAACATTTTTAATAATTAGGGCTAAACGCCTCGTTACTGTCGAGGTAAATAAATATAGGAGAGAACTGTGAACAAAGAACATGAAACAAGTTGATCAATGCCTTCCAGAGGAATCATCCTGGCATTAATCTGCAAAGGTTTTGAGAAAACATGGAAAAAACGAAATTTGATAGCCGACAGGAATTTGAACCGGCGCAATAATTCTTCTCACTTCGGGAGCCACCATGGCATTTTCTACAAGCAAGAATGGTCTTGGAAAAAGACTGCTGTCAGTCTTACAGTTAATGACGTTGGCTAATTCCATATGCAGTGGAGCTTTTTTAAAAAAATTCTTATGCCTGCATTCTGAAGGAAAAGGATGATTGCTTTTCAAACTGGAATACGCTGGATATGTAAAAGTAAAATGATGTTATCTTCGAAAAACTAATTGAAACGTTACATATGTGGTTATAAAAGGGTGTATTATGGTTGTTTCCGGGTTCGTGATAAACGAAGTGATTAAGATCTGGCATCTTTAGTTGATCTAATATTTTTTCGTCTACTACTAGGCTGCAAAAATAGATATATTAAAATGATTCATGGCCGAGTCAGTCTATAATTATTGTTCCTATATATCTATATGTTACGGTCAATTAAAAAATCTGAGCGTAGTGGACGAGCGATAATGTTCTGGCCTGGCATTCGAGAGGATGCGGGTTCAAATCCGCTTCTGGCCATCCAGATTTGGATTTTCCTGCAGTTTTTCCAAATCACTGTAAGCGAACGTCGGTACAGTTCACCAAAAAGTCCATATTCCCGTCTCCCATGACCTCAAAAGTCGAGATGTCAAGCTGGAAACAATTTTAAAAAGTTCAGAAAGTTCCTCGAGGATATACGGTTCTAAACCTGTATAATTCTTTCGTCTGTTATCTGTGTGAGCCTCAGGTAGCAATATAAGCAAGTTAGTTGAACGAGGATGAGGAAAATCTCATGCCTGAAATGTCTGATAATTTCCTTGTTCTGTGGGCCTACGGAATTGTCTTCCGTGTTGGCAAACCACTACCGCAGACACATTCACAAATTCCTTCGCAAGAGTCCCGACCAAGATACTTAAGCTGGCGCTAGCAGTGTAGGGGCTAGAACACTGTCATCGCATTGTAAAGGCCTCCTGCCATATCCCGTATATCCCTTCCAAACCATTACCCTTTCGGATAGGAGCAATACACCCTCCACCACACACTTTTAGTGAATCGCGGAGTAATAATAATAAAGTAAGATCGTAATCTTTTCACGGCGTTGTATATTAATAATTTCTCTCGGGCTTCCAGCCGTGTTAAGATGTTACATTTTTGGGACGTTTCGAAGGCGTCCAACTCTGCCTTAATGATTGATATTTGGTTTGAGAATGAAGGCAGAGTTGGACGCCTTCGAAACGTCCCACAAATGTAACATCTTAACACAGCTGGAAGCCGAGAGAAATTTATTAATAATAATAAAGGTCACTGATCGAGTTCTTCTGCGCATATGGTTGCTTTTGAATGAGTGTAGTGTTCGTCTTGTGTTGACTTCACAATAGAATTCCACATTACCTCAACAAAGGCTGACACTATAGTCAGCAGGTTAAATGGTCAAAGGCATGGAAGGTCATAAAATATTTAAATCAGTAGATGGAGGCATGTCAATTTTCAATAACGTGCACATGTGCACATCCAGTTTTTTTTTTTTCCTTCTTCTTTTAAATAGTTCCATTATCACGGAATATTGATCAATTAATTTTGTAATCAAATATTGCAAGTAGAACATTACAAGACGCAATGAGGGTATGCTGAAGTTAAAATCCTCGAGAAGTAATTTTCAGAAATTTTTAATGACCTATACATATTAGTTCAATGTTATTTTTCAACATTTTCATCGGTCTTCTAATTATGATGAAGTAACTTAAATATGTTATTTGAAGTTGTTTCTGTTACTTTCGGCAAATGACTGTCACTGTATTTGTAGGTGCTCGTAATTCGAAAATGGGCATATTTCTTGTACGGATGGTCATATTCACAAATTTTATTAGAGCTAATTCTACTGAACAAGTGTTCTTCACTTCCTCAGAGCCACTGGTAAGTAAACACTTCCTCGAAAAGTTTGTGGGACGCTTTCTTCCTCCTTGCGTCTGAACTGAGCCAGCAGAAGATCTTCTTCTTACGAAATAACCACGCATAATGTTAAAGAGATTAAATCCTATAAACTCAACTGAAATTAAATACCCCTCCGTGTGCACTAACAGATTCACTATAGTACGCCTACTTTCCAAATTTTTTTTCCTAATACGTGTTTAGAACTCAGCCATGTTACTAGTTGGCACCAAATAAGGAATATTTTTTTTGTGAGGTGAGGTGGACCCTTGAGATATTTTTGGAGGCAGCCAATTGCCTTTTGGTTCAATAAAATTGCCTTTAAATTTTTAATGGCATTCCTCCCGATAGCCATTCATCCAGCTAAACCGTTTTGTGTGTTTATCCTGTGTACTGATGTATTTCCAAATGCTTTTTACTCATACAATTGAAAGACGATACAAGACATACCACAATACCTACTTTAACACCCATGCCTCTGGTCGGAATCGCACCAGTGACCGAGAGTCCCTGTAACGCCCAAGCCATCCCATCCGGAAGGACAGGGGTTGAAATCTTCGTGTATCCATCCGTATTTCGGTATTGCATGATTAATCGAAATCACTCCGTGAGTGTTGGGATGATTCTCTGGTATGGCCAAGGCTGAATTCCTTCCCGAAACATGCCCCAAGTCCTTTTCTCTCTATAATGATTTCCACGTCGACCAGCCCTAAAACAACACCGAACTAGAGACTCTCCACATGTGGAAATAGCAGTCGCTACCATGTTCGGCCGTTGAATAAGATAAATCCAACAAGGAAAAGGTCTAAAGCACACCACAGAGATGTAATTATTTTTACTTGAGCAATTATGTTTTGCTTCTAGCTTTACATCTAATCGAGGTCATTAGAGGCAGGAAAGGACTGGGGACAAGTAATGGGAGGAATTCGTCCATGGCCTTTTGAAGGAACAATCCCGGCATTCGCCTGGAGTGATTTGGGGAAACCATCTAAAACGTTTACCTGGATGGCTAGATGGGTATTCGAACCCACGACCTCCCGAGAGCCGGATACCACATACCCACCACGTAATTCTTTTTTTTTTTGTATTCGTCATATCTTCGGCGGCAATGTGATATGAATCCCGATAGTATTGGAAACTAGGATCGGGTAATAATTTCTGCCACCGCTTTTTGAAGGAACTTTTCTGGAGTTCAGCTGGAGAGATTTACGAAAATCATGGAATACTGAAACTGGATCCCCAACGGGGTTTGAATTCGCGTCCTCCCGAATGCCAGGCAACAGTGTTACCTATAACCCATCGGGCTTGGACGGCAGGAAATAAAGCTTGACAGAAAATTTTATAGAAGTATCAGTGTTAGTTAGAAACAAAGACGAGATGATAGTTTTACTACTTCCATCTCCAGATTTAAAATGTGGAACCGCTAATTCACATTGCTGACGGATTTTTTTAAATTTATTTACTGTTCTTAATTATTATTATTACTACTAAAACTGTTGCTACTGCGTTCAAGTTTAGCTTACCCTCTAAATATGGTATGATGGAAACAAAATTAAGGTGTTAATATTCCGCACCATTTAATTTTCTGGGAATAGTTTATTTATATTTCGTGACTTAGTATACCATTAGAGTTCTTTCGTGAATGCTCTGTCTACTTACCCTTAACCTTTATGTGTATTTGTCACACGCACAGTTCTATAACGCTGCAGCGTTAGAAAGTGTAAACTAAGTCCATTCAAATTCTCTTATTGGTTTTTCCGTGCGTAATTTAGCGATTCTTTTCTGTATTCGCCATATAATTGCGTTTGCTAGCGAATTGTTAACTGTTTAATCGAGGAAAAAAAATACGCAACGGTTATGAAAATTACGAAAAAAGTGTTACCATCTCTCTATAATTAATCAATTTGGTTATTTAAATAATTATTATGACTAAAATGGTGATATTCGTGATTATTTTTACTGCAGAACTCCGAACTTTCCCTCTGAGCGTCTGCGAGTTTCTTGCTGCGCGGGCTCATTTTTTTAGTCTTGGGTAAAGTGCTGGGTATGAGAGGTCTATTTTATCATGAATTTAGTGTACCACCTACCAGTTATGCTGTCCCATGCGGTATTCGTGTCTAGAACGAAGCATAATCGAAAGGCGAGGGGTATCTCGAATTCTGTCCCCGACTGTACATGGGAACTCGGAAGAATTATAAAATTCGCTAGTTAGCTTAGACTACTTTTGTCATTCGAAATAAACGTGAGATGACACCATTAACAAGCCATATGAGTGTTGGAATGATTCCGCTTCAAACAGGTGTCGAGGAAACGGGTTTTATCAAAATGATACGGCACAAGAGAATTGGGTAAATTGTTAAATTTTTTGTGAATTCTTCGAAAAACTGTCTTGCTTTGTTTGAGTGTGATGCCAAAAAAAAAAGGGTAGGTCAGATATGTGGTTCGGTCGGATGATTTTGGGTTTGCGGGTAATATGACTTTTCACGGCGTTTTATATCAGTTAAATGATTGCTAAATAATAATGGGTTATTGGTTTAAATTTAATTTAGTATGTTATAAAAGTGATTAAATGACCACGAGAGAGTGATTTAGAGCAAGAATAAATAATCAGTTCATGATTCCAAAGGCTCGTCGAGGTAATAATTTAGTGTTGATAGATTTACCGAGAGGTTTTACCAAATTAAAATTTTTTGGTTACCCACTCCAACAAAGCCATCAATGCGGCTTAACACTCGCAATTGACATTTAATCTGACATTCATGTATCAGACTCAATCTTATTGGTGTCTCTCAGTTTATTCCTCGTCTAGTTAGAATATCTGCTTGTAAGTCCGACAATCTGGAAAAGTTTTGTAGAGACATGAAAACTGCGCACTTGGTGTCAGTTGTTCATCACATACGTTAGCCAGAAAGAGACGATTTTAATCTGCATCAGGTATTTTTACTAATGGCCGATTAGCTTCACGAGCCGTGGCTATACAACCAGGATAAAGTGTTCTAACGTTAAAGTGACCTAGCATTGTTTATTGGTACTCAACGCGAAGGTTGATTGGGCTCTCCAGAAGCGTTGTGTAGGACGTAGGATGACCAGTTCCTTACCTTTCCTAATCCGATAACCCTGCCTGGTACAGGGGACCTACAGATTAACGTATAATCCAAACTACTGAAGCGTTCAGGCGTACTTCACATTACACACTAAGCTTTGACAGGCATGAAGGAAAGGTTAACGCCTCTCTCTGTTTCTCTCTCTCTCTCTCTCTCTCTCTCTATATATATATATATATATATATACAGAAATTTGAACCTGGGACTTTTGGTATCCAGTCAGAAACTGTTCTATCATTCATTTAACGTGACCGACATAGCGTTGTTTAGTATTTGATGATGCTGATTAGAGTCTTCTGTTGGATCTTAATGTTTCAGTATTGTCTATTACATGTGAAGCGGGTACGGTATACCGCTGTACTGAATGGTAATTAATATTTATTTTAATTTTACCAAAAGCATATGAGTATTTATATTATGGATTGAAAAGGGTTATCAAAATGATTTATAATCACTAATAGCATGAAAAAGTCATAACCTGCCCATATATTCTCTGAACGAAGGCCAAGAGACATAAGGTGGATTTAAATTTAATAATTATACACAATCAAAATTATTTACAAACAACACCTTTGCCCTACATTAATGGCCACTAAATTAAGCAATACAAAACGACAAAATATCCGTTCAGATTTTCATATATAAAATGATAATTTACAGTCTTCGGCAAGACACGTAATGAGACTTTTATACAAGCTAATGTCCGTTTCAATCACAGAAACTACTGAATAAAGTTAAAAAATAAAATAATCCCACGGCTAATATCTCAGTTTATCTATCGGAGAGTGAGAACTCTTATCGTGCGGACTTCTCCGCTCAGAGCGTTATGTTGGGTAGAGTGCAAACACAATATTACTAACTGCTGCAATGTTTGTCTTTTACCGTCTGTCCGGCATTGGCGAAGTCAGCAAACTCCGAGCCCACACTGAATTTATTTGTCACCTTGTGACTCAAAATGCAGACACAACCGATCGCATGATATGCTGTCGGCTTTCTGGGTCGTTCTTGTGCGCCAGCACTAGTGTCCGACCGAAGGCTCTTGGGATAACCTTCGGCCGAAGCCGAATGTTCGGCTCTTGGGATAACCTTCGGCCGAAGGTTCAAAAATTATTATATATCTTAGAACACTAACATGAAGTATATATGACATGCAAAAAATAAACTTTTGTTTTGTTTTATATGTGGTATTTTTATATAAATTGCACCTTTACAATAATTATAAACAAGGTTTTTAATATAAGGTCTGCAAATAATTTTGTTGTGTTGCAGAAAAATTATTTGCAGACCTTATATTTCAAAACAGTTACAGACTTTCATAAAGACCATTTATCATGGATAAAATAAAAATAAAAAGTTTTTAATATTTATTTATTAGAATAAAATAAAACAGTAAAATAGTACCAAACCAGGTTCTGAGCAATGCAATTTAGCAAAAATAAATAGTCATTTTTATTTAGAAATAATAAAAAGAAACTATAAAATTTAACAGTAACAGCCCAAATCAAATCAGAATAATTTGTCCCGTGGATTAAATTAATAAGTTTTTGAGTTTTATCTTTGGTAAATCAAATACATGTTAGCTTATGTATAGTAATACCATCGTTTTTTGACAACAATAAAAATAAATTTCAACCTTTTTACCTAGCATAAATTATTCTAGCTTTTACAATACGATATTCTGCTGTCTAAATTAGTATCACATATTAAATTTTCAGTTAAAACCGAATCAATACCAATATTTTTAAAGTAGTTTCACGTATACAGATTAATTAAAAATGTATTAAATATAAACAAAACAAAAAGTACATAATAAAATAATATTTAATCACTCCAAATGATCCATTTTATTTGTTATTGTCAGTGCACAGTTTTGGCGTAGAAATGACAAAATATCAGTCTTCGTATTTACAATTTCGTCGCTTGTCAAATACTTAATTTTAAACCATGCATCGATTAGAGCGGCAATCAACAACCGTAAGGTTTTTCTTGCGAAAGCAGATCTCCTGTCAACAGACCAACACAAGAGGCTTTTGAGGAGTATTATATGATCAGCCTTCATCCTTCTGAGCAAGTTTTGTGTTTAAGATGTCAATGATTGATATAATTAAAGATACTGTTAATAAATTGCTACAAATATTAGTTGTTGCTTCCTAAATACACTTCAGCACAGTTATAAAATTGTTCAATTGAATCCATTCTTCTGCTGTTGGAATTTCTATTCCACCACGTTCTAAACATATACAGATTTACTGCATTTTTCTGTTCTATTAATTAAGATGTCGAATGGCTTGTTCACTCTTCTTACGTTTTACAATACTTTTTCACTATTTCCATTACAGCAATATCTTTAAAAATTACTTTGTTAATCATGAGCTGTAGAGTGTGAGCAACACAACCAATAAAAACGAAGTTTCCATAGCGGATGGTTGCATTCATATTTGAAGTATTATTACGTATACCCGTATGGATATTTTCTTTTGAATTGTATTTATTAACAGTTTCAGTGCTTTTTGTGCAATATATTGCCTTGTATGATCTTCCAACACACTAACAGCCAATTTAATTTTTTTTTTTTATTATTTTGGAACCTTTGGAAATGCCGTGACACTCAAAAAAGTGTTTTCTTGATCACTTCATATCTTCGTGGTAAAACTGATCCATTCAGCCTTTTTCTAAAATCAATGCAACTTTACTGTTTACTTTTTCGTACGTAGCTGGCATTAAAGACTTTCTAAAATATTTCTCTCGCTTTTGTCTGTACTAGGGTCGAGTTTGAGGATCAGTAAAATTAAGTCTGCGAAGTCCTTCTCCTTCAACGAGGTTGTACGGAAACATGTTTACAATGACCAGGTCCATGCGTACTATATTAATCCGCAAAGGAATCGGATGATTATCGGGCCATGGTGGTGCTACTTTTTTTCTACGATATCGCGTAAAGTAGACTGTTAAACTTCTTTTGTAAAATCTTTGGTCGCATACAAGATCTCCGATTTAAAAAAAAAAATTAATCAAGCTTTGGTATTTAACACTGGTTTCACAGTATACTTCCCACTGATTTTTATGATATTTTCCAAATGGTTCTTTATCTTTGCTATCGTCTGTTGACGCGTTACGTTGACGGTATTAGTAAAAGTTGGTTCATTTTCAGGGGCAGAATGTAAAACTTCGGCTTCGGCCAAACATTCGGCTGAATTTGGCCGAAGCCGAATGTGTGGCCGAAGGTGCTTTTTTTGGCCGAAGGTGGCCGAAGCCGAAGCCGAACCTTCGGTCGGACACTAGCCAGCACAAGTGAACAGGAACCAGTCAGACCCAAAAGACCACGAAGAGCATCTCGCAGCACCTTTTAAAACTTCGGGATGCCGCTTCTCCTACTCCAGCCAATTTTCTCTGGTCCTATCGGCGATGTAGACGTTCCTGTCTCTCTCCTCATTGGCGGACATGAAACAAGATTATACAAAAAAATAAGAACTATTCTATATATTAAAATACTATTGGCAAAACATTCGCCCCTCCAAGCACTCTCTGGTCCTATGACGTGGTTGGAGGATTTTGTTCGGAAACTGTCGTATTTCTTTCGTGATCACTCGTTTTTCCTAGTTTCCGCAGTGTGCACACACAGAATCTCTAATTTTGCGTGTCTTGACGTTATCACGTATCTGCAATTGGTCACGCGATATACATCTCACCCGTCAACACTGTCAAGGCATAGAACTGCGGCCGACCCCATACTGAGCAGTGAAAGGTCGTAAATCTGCCTTTTCAAACTGGCAGCTATTGTGTTTAGTCTTTCTTCCAGCTTGAATGCAGAATTCGCCGTAATACTTGAATTCGCTGACCCCTGTCCTGCAGAGTGTCCTTCTAAGCCAGCGTAATGCGTGCCTTGTTGTGTTGGCCAGAAACCGCACGTGAATGTGGCTCTATGTCATACCACACATGTGATAGTGTAGCTCTGAGTATGGTGCTGCCAGGTTCATTCCGATTTTGTAATTCATGTCTCGTCTGGTAATTTCATGTGTGTGTGATCTTGACCGAAATTTATCAAATAGTAAAGAATTTATTGGTTGTTATTGTGAATGATGTCAAGTTAAGATTGCGATTCGATAAGAATACCCACGATCTTATTACATGTTGGCAATCGATAAAAAAAATAGGAATACTAGCTATTAACGATCCTAAAGAACGCAGATAATCTTACAGAGAGGAAAATTACTTTAGTATGTAAAAAAAAATATTATTCGGCGTACATGTATCGATCTTGATATGTGAATTGTAACGATCGGTCCTGGCATTGAGGGGACGTGGGTTCAAACCCCGTCCGGCCATCTAGGTTTCGGTTTTCCAGGCTCAAGTGGGGATGTTTACTTCAAAGGGCTTCTTCCGAATTCCTCCCGCTTGCTGTCCCCAACCCTTCCCCGTCTCTAGTGACCTCGACAGGTACGAAAAAAGAAGATATGCTATTCATCAGTACCGGTAGTCCATTGTGAACGGAGAAGGTCAGTCAATATAAAATAGCAAAGATAAGCTGTGTGATTAAAGACTGAACGTTTCATATCATGCAGAAAAATCCTTTCAACTAGAACATTTGTTTTTGAAGTTAAGAATATTATGCTGAAAGAAATCAACTTATGGGCTGACTGGAACTCGTTTGACAATTTTTCTGTATCTCTCATTGTCAATATTAAATCTGCTATTATAATTAAGTGTACTGCATAAATACGAGGCGCGTCCAGAAAGTAAGTTCCGTTTAGTAATAAAATGAAATTGTACACAGATACAGAAGAAATTTTTATTGCACAAAATTCTACAACTTTTAAACCACTTTTCCACATAACTGCCGAAACTTTGCAGGCATTTGTCATAGCGTGGCACCAGGTTTTGTATACCTTCTTCATAGAAATCTGCCGCCTGTGTCTTCAACCAGTTGGAAACACTTTCTTTCAGCTCGTCGTCATTGGTGAAGTGATGACCGCCAAGGAAAGACTTGAGATGTAAGAACAGATGAAAGTCGCTAGGAGCGAGGTCAGGGCTGTACGGAGGATGGTGAAACACGTCCCAGCCAAATCCCTGTACGAGGTTTTTCGTCACGTTTGCAGTGTGTGGTCGTGCGTTGTCGTGAAGCAAAACAACACCTTTTGACAGCAATCCT
>JARYHS010013618.1:0-50001 GCA_031002005.1 Vandiemenella viatica | reverse complement strand
CATAGCTCAGAAAAGAGATGATATTATGCTGTGCAGGGAAAACCAAGGAATTACATGCAGAGATGTCTTTAAAAATCTCAATGTTTGAACAATGACTTCTCAGTATATATATTCTATGATGTGCTTTGTCATAGCACATTTTTAGTGGTTTACATCAAGTTCACTACAAGGAGCAAACATAGCTTGCATAAAACACAAATTTCATTATCATTAGTACAATGAGGAGTTAATTATTCTGGAGCATATCTGTTTGATAAACTTTCTAAAATTATAAAACAATTTATATGTAGTAAAGAAGTATTCAAAGAGAAACTGAAAGCTTATCTTATTGGCTCCAATCAAGAATTTATACAAAAGAATTAACTGTATCTGATATGACTTTTACAAAATTCAGTTGTTAATTTTAATGTTTCTTTTTTTTTTTGCTTGTAACATAACAATAGTTTTTCACTATGATTATTATTCATCTTGTATGTATGTATCTACTCTCATGTCCATTAGTTAAGGGATTTTGGAGATATATGGAAAAAACTAGGTCAAGGTAATAATGTGTGCACTAAACTGGACTCTGGGAACAATTTGACTTGTGGCACAGTGCTACTGATACAAGGAATACAGAACAACCAGACATGGACAGTGGGTGGCACTGACTGCTTGCAGCACCACACACAGGGGTATTTAACACAAAAACTCAATCAAAAGTAAAAAAAAAAAAATTTCAAGCAAATTCCAAGAACCCGTATGTACCCAACTCTCTATAGAACAACATCCCTCTATGTTTTATAGATAAGCTCCATTTCCCACCCGGTGAACAGTCATCTGAACACATTGCAAGATGCACATACTGTTACCAAGCAAGTATAAGAAAATTATAAGTTGTGCTATTTTAATTTGTGAGTGATATTAAGTGAGTAGTAATGATTTTAATCATGGATATTGTACAGCCAGGTACCTAGAACTGAATTAATAGTAACATACATCTAAAAGTATCGCACAACTTTATTTCTGTACATTTTTCCAAACTGACTCAATTTCTACACATATTTTTAGTACAAAAGGTGTTGAAGAGTAAATTTGTTATATGTCATGATCTTTCTCGGGTCTGATTTCTTGTATGGTTTTAGTTTAATGTACTAGCATGAAGTTTCATTGAAATTTAGGTGCCAAAAATGCCAAACGTCTATTTATTTGAAAAAATCTAGATTCTTTAAAATAAAGCAAACTTCATTTTTTTTCCTGTCGTATTAATTCATTTAAGATTATCTTTGTTACGGGCTCTTCTGGTATCAAGCTGAAAAGTTATTTATGATATGAGTAAACACGGGAAAGGAAATGATTTTGTGCAAAAGTTGGAATTAATAGGGAAAAATATTTCAGATCAACCAACATTCATGGCCGAACAAACACAACACTTAGAACAAACATTTTCAAGGCTTAAATTGGAAATTAAAACAAAATGCCAGACTGCTAAGAGAACTGAGAGTGTATTTTTAAAGAAATACCATGATTGGTTTCAAGGGTGTTTCAAAATCCCTATAAAATCCAATCCGTCTGGGTCGGCCTAGAAAATCTATAGATGATTTGATTGATTGTAGGAAACGATTTTTGTAGAGATTACAGGTATTGACAAAACATTGATTGACAGATTTTATACTATTATGTGAATGCTATCCAGTGGGCACAAGATAAAAAAAATTGCTCCCTACTGCCACGAAACAGTTAAGGTGTACATTGAAATGTACTCGTGGCATCCAATGTCACCTATACAAGTACTACATTTATAATATTTACCTATATGCACTCTGTCGGAAGCAGCAACTAAAGCTAGAAACAAATATTTTCGACAATTTAGGGAGAGATACTCTAGAAAATTTAGCTGGGATCAGTGCAACACGTCATTAATAGGCTTTTATTGACTTCTGATCTGTATTTGAGCTTCATCAGGCCCAAATCCCCCAAAAAATGTAAATTATTGAACCCAGAAACATTTAAAATGTTACTTTCATGTGACCCGAGTACTCGAGAAGATGATGCAGGCACAGACACCAGATGAAGCTTCCAACGAAGAAGGATGGGACGGTTTGTCAGAATATTATTTTAGTGTACGTATATGATTATTGTTTAGGTATTTTGTAAATAATCGCTTATTATGTAACAAAGTATGTGTTCAAGTATATGTTCTTTATTATTACTCCTACTTCATAGTTATAAGTTCCAATACACAAAAGAAACAAAACAATAATACAAATTATGCAGAAATAATTTTTATCGACTTTTTGTGTCAAATACCCCTGTGTGGTGCCATCCGCTGTTGACATACAGAACGTCAGTATGGGGTGTGATGACCTAGCTTTGCAGTACACCATGCGCCTTGACCTCAATACTGTCGATTAGGTTGTCCAACATGGATCGCGTTAACACATCCCATTGCTTGACAAGCACCTATTGGAGGTCAACAATGGGCCAGGTTGTCATTTTATACCAGCAATCCTTCAGCCTATCTCATCCCATGCATATTCAATTGGATTTATGTCCGGTAAGTGAGCCGGCCTCAGTTGAGTGGAGTGATTTCCTCATGTTGCAGGTACTTTGTCCACCAGGTCAGTCCTGTGTGTGGGAGGGGGGGGGGGGAATTATCATCCATCAGATTGGACCCAACTCCATGTGCATCACAAAAGAGTCACACACACTGTTGCAGGATGATATTCCTACAAACAGCAACTGTCACCCGGGGAAAGCACATGCAGTGGGGTACATGCTCAAAACTTAAAGTTGCCCCAAACAAGAACATTGGTGCCATCATATCCTTACCTTTCCACAATATTGGCATAAAGGATTCCAGGGATGTACCACTCTCCAGACTAAACTGAGGCTCATTCATTAATTGGACACTACCTCAATGTTCCCGAGTCCAATCAAGATGATTAAGACTCCATATCCAACAATCACACGGTGCCTTTGCATGAGGGAATGCATCTGGTGGGTTGCCAAGCATACAGAGCAACCTCTTGAGGACAGTGATACACTGTCCGATGGGAGATGTGCGACTCAGAGGCTACTGCGAGGTCTCTAGCCAGTACAGGTGCTGTTTGATGTCTTCAGTCACTTAATGCAAAATAAAATTCCTGGTGCTGGCATGTAGCAAGTGGTCAACATTGCTCATACTGCCATTGATTGTTTCCTCCCTCCTGAGATCTTCTCCACAGTCTTCTACTCATCTGCAAGGGTTATCACAAGTTTGTCTGTTGTATCACCATAGTATAGTCCACACATTATTGCTATGATGCAACTATTTCTCATGGATCTCGAATATCCTTTATCTTACAGATATGAGCATATATTAACCATAATGTGTTCTATATCCCAGAGGTTATTCCTTAGAAGTTACCTATGGACCAAGTAAAATAAATGTATAAATACTTCAGTTGCTTCTCAGCATATCCACATGCAAATAAGTGAATCAGTTTGCAAACCATTTGAAGAGCTTTATTAAAAAGTTGCTGAAGTTTGTTTTGTGATTTATGTTTATTTTGAATGATTAGATGTGATTTAACAATTTCAGATGGATAGTCTTGTTAATGATCATGAACATTTGATACCATTGAAACTTTGTTTACAGCCACGATGTCCGTGTGAGTGAACCGGTAATACTACACGGCCGGAATCCTCATGAGCTGCCAGTACGTACACTGGGAACTGTTGTGAAAGGAAGTCAGGCAGTATTTGCCGCAGTTACTGGGCCAAATGGAGGTCTGACTGCTGTGAATCGTCGTCAGAGGCATTTGTCTGCTAGTGATCCAGATGTTGACTATATTGACATTCTTGATCAGCAAGGAGACCATGATCTAACAACAGGTATTCTTGATATGTAAAACACCTATACATAAATCATTGCTTTAATAACTAAGTTCTATTTCACAGAATGACAGAGGAACTGATTATTTTGTTAGGGAGATGAAAATTGGAAAAACATTTCATGAAACAGACATAACAAGGTTGACTACTGTATTTGTGCATTTTTGGTTTCTCTGATGTTTTCTTCAGTTCACAGGTTATTCTTTAAAAAGCTTGTGATAAATAAATATCTTAGATTTAGTATGGGTTGTAGATGAAATCAGATTCAGATAGGTCTTCCAACAAAGAAATATCAGCTAGTTTCCTACTATGTCTTCTCTCACTGTATTTTCTGTATTTATTGTGGTAAAGTGTTACTTCCACCACCAATCAAAAAAAAAATATCATAATCTGTTCAAATTTGGGTGAAACACTCCATTTTAATGTGTTGTTCATATTTCTGTGACACATGGTAGTAAACAGCCACCTCAAATGATGTTACAAGCATTGAAATACATTGACTGCAGTAAGCACATGACCGGTGGCAATTTACCCACACCCAGTTCACTTTTCTTTTATTATTTGAGTGCAGTATCACTACCAGCCTGCTTTTGGCCTTAACAAATTTCAAACTCTTTCATTGTATCAGATAAATTCTTCAACATTTCCCTTGATAATTTATTCAAATACCTGACTGCCCCACTTACAAAAAAAAATATCCCTTTCCCTTCTGCCCGAAATCAAGTTTTAGCTTCCCTTCCACGTACCACTACTAATTCTTCTACCAGTAGCTATCCAAATCTCATAGGCCTCACAAACTCCCAGGACACTAAGCACACTATATAAGACTTGTGGTTTTCTCGGCGTTGAAAATAAATAAAATTTTCTCAGGTAACTAGTCGAGTTAGTCCATCAATCAAACACGACAATTCGGCAGTCACAACCTCTGCCGCCATTGTCCCATCGATCAAACACAACCCTTTGGCAGTCACAATCTCTGCCGCCATTGTCACTTGACAATGGTGGCAGAGATGTGACTGCCAAAACATCATGTTTGATTGATGGACTGACTCGGCTAGTTACCCGACAAAATTTTATTCATTCCCAGCACAGTCTTCGCTGTCTTCCCACACAGTGACTCCCGATCATATTAATTACCAATTGTGTTCTGTGATAATTTCCACAAACAAAACCGAGCGTGGTGGTGTAACGGCTAGCGTTCTGGCCTCGCATTCGGGAGGACGGTGGTTCGAATCCCCGTCCAGGCATCCAGATTTGGGTTTTCCATGGTTTCCCAAATCACTCCAGGCAAATGCCGGGATGTTTCCTTCAAAAGGCCATGGCCAAATTCCTTCCCATTCCTTACCCCCCCCCCCCCATCCTTTCCCGTCTCTAAAGACCTCGCTGTTAGAGAAACGTTAAGCAGATAAAACAAAAACAAAAAAATCCACAAACAAATCCAGCTACCTTCCTTAGAACCTTCTCCAACATCTGTATTTGATACCCAAAATGTAGGCCCCATACTACAATACATCACATTCATTTTCCATTGATCTCAATATAAGAGATGCTGTGCGGGATGTGGAAAGTTGTAAATTTACAGATAAGCAATTGCATAGCAAAATAATACACACACACACACACACACACACACCAGAAGATGTACAGTCATAACACAATTGGTACATTAAACAATTGCATAACAAAGTAATACATACATCAGGAGATGCACAGTCATAGCATGTATAGTACATTAATTATGTCAACTACATTTACACAAACTACTGGCAGTTTATTTCGTAGATACCTTTGAAATAAATTCTTCGACAAAGTAGGAGTTGTCAATTAAAAATTCTTTCAATTTTTCCTGAATTTATCATCACCTGCTAGACATTTAATATATGTTGGGAGCTTGCTTATTGAAGATATGTATCCCTGAATATTGGACCCATTTTTTAACAAATGGCAATGACTTGTAATCCTTGTGAAGATTATTTTTACTTCTAGTATCATAATTGTGTATTTTACTATTTGTTTCAAACAAAGTGTAATTTGTGACTACAAAGGACATTGATGTGTATATGTACTCAGCCACCAATGTTAAAATCCTTAACTTCTTGAACAGCTCTTGTAAAAAAACTGTTTTACAGGTAGATATTAACAATAAGTCCAGTCACGGCTTGAGCCATGTAAAACATCTGTTTTACCAGAGATAAAGTAATGATATATTGATAGTCACAACACATTCATATTTTGACCAACCAAAGGAAAGGTTTCACACTTTGTATATTCTTATTTGTACATGCGGTTGCCATGATTGGATGGTATATGTATTTGCAAGTAATTTCCACCCTAGGTATAGTTTAAATATCTACTACTTCACAGGGTATTGTAACAATGAACACATACACAGTCAATTGATGTTGATGTACACTTTTATACTAACAGTTTTTAAATGAGCACAAATACGCCGACCACCAACCAAAAATAAAGTGAAATAGTGTGAATCCTAGTGAAGAGTTCAATGAGTAGAAGTTTATTCAGTCATTAGTATGGTTAATGACCACACAACAATCGCTATTCCTCTAACACATATTAAACACTCTCCATGGACGTGTTAATTCAGTTCCATGTCGCCTGGCTTGTCGGAATGTTGTGGGAGTGAAGGCCAGTATTTCTGTCCCGGCACGGCAGCGCAAATTACGTATCCATTTTGACCCGGAAAAACTTCACTACACCACACGTAACCACCATTGCATTCCCGCCCGACACACACTTCTGTGACTTCAATACTGCAACTGCTATCCTCTTACAGAGAGGCTAGCACAACGATGTACCTTTGAATAGGTATCGATACCTAAACATAGATGCACTATAGTATATTACCTATAGTATTGTGACACACTCTACATGAAGTTCTATTATAGACCACTTTATTTAAGCAGTGGTCTGACGAAAGTTTTGTAGCCCAATTTTCTCACTTCTCTGGTACATTCCTCCATTACTCTCCTCCAATAAATGAAGAATTTTGTAACCTTCCACCGTCACCTGCCCAATAGGATGTACTAATAAATATTATGCCAAGAGACCTTCAAGAAGAAATTGCTCCCTCAGTCTGTATCTGTGTACCTAATAAGTTGACTCTACTTGGCATTTATGTTCTATCCATGTCGACGTAGCCAATTAGATATCCTATTCAGGCCGCTCTGTAGCTATACACAGGCCTCTCCCATTGCAATTGTACTGTGTAACATTATGTCATTAGCAAACCTAACTCCTGTCTGTAAACCATCAACACAATCATTCAATAGAATACTAAATAGCAGTGGTCTTAAACACTGCCGCGTAACACTCTTGCTTTCACTTCCACCTCTTTTGATACTGCATTTCCTTCCCTAGTTCTTTGCTTTTTACCTTTTAAGAGCTCCTCTGTCCAGAAAGTCACTTTTTCATTTACTCCAATAATTTTCACTTTACTTGCAGCCATTTTATGGTTCACTCTGATAATGTAACCCTAGATCTCTCCAGTACATTTGACAATGTGGCCTACGTTGTCTATTTCACCTGAAACATCTATCATAGAGTTCACTGAGATTTGCTTGAATATTCTTGACTAAACCCATGCTGCTATTTTACAGACTTTCTTTCCTCTAGGGCATTTCTTATGTGAGCAAAATTATTCTTGGCATTTTAAACTGATATACTCTTCATGGGAAACTAACAGAGTTAAAATGCAGGGACAAGTACAGGGATGATACCAGTCAGGTTTGCATGAGTCTGCTGTAGTGGAACATAGCTTTGAACTAGTAAATGGCTTTGATTTCGAATTGACCAGAGTGCTGCCACATGTGAGAAACTTTTAAGATTGCGTTCTTAAGGCACATCCACCCCAGGGCAAAATTATGCAACTTTTGTTACAATTAATGTTGCTACAAGTTGTACACCATTTTTGTTGCCTAAAGTCATAGTAAACAAACTGTCCTCACTGGTACAGCAATGTTGTACTATGTTGGCACTAGTTGTATCTCTATTCCACATTCTGTCCACACTGTAGTTGTGTAAGCACAAAGTTGCATTCAAAACTAAAGGAAGTGACTTTTTCAATTACAAGAGCTATTTCAGTACAGTTATTTTTGCCATTCAGATTTCTATATTTCCGTATAGGTTTCGAAGAAAGAATATTTGATGGAGAAGTTTTCGAAAATACAAAATTCAAGAAATTATCTGCTTATTGCATACTTAACCTTCCAAAATATGGCACATTACCAGGACATAATAAATTGGTGCTACATGTATTTTTAGGGGATGATGCCTTCCCTTTATCACTAAATTAATGAAACCCTACTCCGGAACACAGGCGAAAGGTTCTCCTGAAAGAATATTATGTTATTGTCTCAGTATAGCAAGGGGAATACAAGAAAATGTTTTTTGGACATTTTTTTTATTCAGGACATTTAGATAATTACTTTTGCAATGAGAAACTGCAGAAGTTGCATTTTCAACAGTTCCAAAAATTCCTAGAATCCACTAGGAACATTTGTCATTGGAGATAAAATGCAGAAAACATTTTAGATGGATCATGGAGAAAAGATACTTAAAGTAATTCTTATAGTTTGTACAGAAAAGTTCCACAAAATGCTTCAAATAAAGCAAAAATATGTGGTATGATTTTTGCTGGTTTTTGTTTGTTTTGTTTTTTGTTTTGTTTTGTTTACACCAGTAGGGTTGGTTCATTGGCAGAATAATTACTGAGTTATAATTGTTTGAGAAAAAGAAGTTATATATAATAAAACCAAACATCTGCTCCAGATTTTTTTCATTTTGTTGAACTTTATTTGTTCTCTGTGAAACTGTGATACCAGGTTTCACATTTTTTTTCCATAGCTCCTCCTGAGACTGGCACCCCACAACTGCACAAATGGCTCTGGACACATCATATTTATTCTCCTTGCATTTATAAGTTCCACTCTTTGGATTCCAGAAGTGTGGATGTCCTATACAATTTTGTATTAAATTTATACCATTTTCTGAATTTCACTGGAATTGCATGCTCGCGGCTGTATCTGACAAAACGCAAGTCTCAAACAAGATGCCTACATTGAAATAATGTTAGCAAATGTTTCACTATGCTGCATATTATCCTTTGATCTTTACCATTAGAAATTGATTTATGCAACATACGGCAAGTTTTGCCATATCGCAACACCAAAATAGTGCAACACAGCTCAACACAATGCAACTTAGTACAACAAGCGTTACAATTTCATGCTGCAGTGTGTTGCAGTTGTACTATATTGCATCATGTTGCTCCAGTGCGGACGCGCCTTTATAGAAGCAGTTGAAATTTGCCTCACGTCTAATTTTGTAAACTGGGATTGTGGTTTCCAATTTAGTCATACTTGGATACTGGTTACTGACGCTAAACATTGTCAGCATTCTGTGTTTTGTGCTCCATGGAGTGCTAATACTGCCCAAGACTGCTGTTGGGCAATGTAACAACACTCACCATTATCATTTCAGTTTATCAACAATCCACTTTTTTGCAAACTTTAAACTTTAGGTTTTGATGACTGGTTCACTATTCAGCTGAATATGATGACAGAGATTACAGTAATCAAAATGTTGTATTTATAAACAATATTTTATCTCCATGTTTCCTGTGATAAATATATAAATTTCTTATGTAGTTGTATTAAGGGTGTTCTAAAAGTATTGCACCCAAATTTATTTCTCTGAATGTATGGGAGATACAACTTTGCAACTCAGGGGATGCATTGCTACAGTGTTCAGGTAAACTGACTATTTTTCAATGAAGTCTCCATCCGTTCCTTGGATTTTACACCAGCATTCTGGAAGAGTGTGTAAACTGTATCGGTACCTTGCCGGTTTCTGGTTACAAAATCACTTCTTCACA
The DNA here is from genome assembly GCA_031002005.1 of Vandiemenella viatica. Classification (NCBI taxonomy): domain Eukaryota; kingdom Metazoa; phylum Arthropoda; class Insecta; order Orthoptera; family Morabidae; genus Vandiemenella; species Vandiemenella viatica. The sequence goes on along the minus strand of JARYHS010013618.1, from coordinate 40,253 downwards.
GCACAAAGAACATCATCCTGAGATTCCAAGTGTATCCCACAGAGAGCATTTTTCAAAGGGGCAAACATGTGAAAGCCTGATGGTGCCAAGTTGGGGCTATAGGGTGCGTGAAGCCAAGTTTTTGCAATCACTTCAGACTTGTATGGGGTCTTGTGTTATCATGCTGAAGCAGCACGTCACACAGATTCTATTCAAGCCAGACACGTTTGAAGCACTCCTTTAGTCATTGCAGTGTAGCAACTAAGGATTGCAATCCCGCAGTGTTTTCAATCACGTGGGATTTTTGCAGGATTTGCACCAATCCAGTGGGTTTGGTGCCAACAATTTTTAACACATATATTTAAAACATAGTTATTTAAAGCGTTAATACAGTAAATACTAAACATCTGTTAATTAAATTAATAAATCAATTTTAATGTTAAATGATAAAAATTAACAGTTAACAATATGTCTTAAATATATTTCAAGGTTTTACATTTTTATTTTTAAATCTACACCAATTTTTAAATAAATAATCAAAAATGGAAAATAAGTCTAAGGTCATACATATTATGTGCCCTAAAATATATCACAGCAGTTTTAAAACATGGTATGCATAATGGCCAAGTTTTTTTAAATAAACTATCTCTTAATCCGAGAGAAAGCTTTCTGTTTCACAAAGTGAAGTAAATGTACTCTGTAAAGTGTAGGCTTGGCTCAGAACAAGATCTCATAACTTTTTTGTCAGTGCAGAAGCACGAGACTTGGCCTATTTTTACAAGAATTGTTTTTGTGGGATTCATTATTATGTCTCCTGATTCCTTGATTGATCTTATATTTGATTCACTATCAAGTATTTCAGTTTTACTTTAAGTCGTGTAACGATTTTTTTAGAGTTGAAATTAATTTTTTATGTAAGAAAGGAGACTTTTTCGGCGTATTATTGCAGTTAAGTCCTCACGGGTGTATCGCTGTATTGCGTTGTAATAACAAAAAATTTAACTCGTGATTAAGCGGAGGCAGCTGTTGAAGTATGGTGTTTTTACAACACAATTCAGTGATACACCTGTGAAGATTTCATTATAACTTTTTTTTTTGCCTTTAGTCGAAAAAATAACAAGTAGTTGGAAAGATGCATGCTATTCACTTAAAAATAATGTATTGTGGTAAATGGCCGAAACATCCCAAGAGGGATTAATCGAAAGCCAGAGCGGCACTTGTAAATAAGCGACTTTCGTCAAAGAACATGTGTTTCAAGCACATTGAGGCAGCTGCCAAAACAACTATAAGTTGATAGCTGCTAAATATATAAGTACGTGATCATTAAAATCGTATCAATGAATAATCAAATTTTCAGCTGCAAATACAGGAAGTTGTCACAATTACTTTATATGCCAATACAGAAAATGGGATAATGATACCGTGAATAAAAAGCTTAGTTGTGTATTTCAGATAACGTGTGTGACACATGAAAAATACTTACAGTAGCGACAATAAGTATTTTGACAAACACATTTTATAGGAAAAATAAACTTTATTAAAGGAACTTCCTTACAATTATTATGTCACTTTTTCTACTGCCCTATTTGCTTTAGTTTCATAAGAAAAGGAACATTATTTTCTTTCGTAGCTCCAGAGCACACGGGACCACTGCTCAAGGGCCAGTTTTGGTGGTCTCTCGCGAACTCAAGTCGGGCTTTCCTATTCTTCGCCGATATTAAAGGCTTTTTACTGGGACGTCGGCCATGAAGATTTGACTCCCTTAGGATTAATTTGACGGCACTATTTGAAATTTTCACGTTGTGATATTCCCGCAATTCTTTGTTAATGTCGACGGCTGTCTTCTTTGGATCGGCCTTTGAGAGCTTTCTTATAAGATTCTTGGTCCGAGGCGTTATTTTACAGGGCCTACCTGCTCTTTGTTTATTATCTGTTGTCCCTGTTGACTGATGCTTGATTTTCCAAATGTTTACGATTTGCCTAGACAAACCAAAATCCTTCACAACTTGAGCCTGAGTCTTGCCTTTCCGAATAGCACTGATTACGGCGTCTTTTAAATCTTGATAGTATTCCTTCACTTTCGGCATGTTGAAACCTGTGTAAACAAAGGGTATTCGATATAACGCACATAAGCGGGGTAAAACAATTGTTCTGTAGCAGTAAACTGAAGTGTCAAAATACTTTATGTCCGATCAAACTGACAGTATCGGTTGTATACTCACCACAGTAACGCCGAACTCTGATACAGGTATTTGCACAGTCGTCTGCTGCCGCAGAGTGACCAAACATAGACAGGGGTTAGCCGGTCGATGCGTATTGCGCCCTCCAGCGGGGAAAATGTGTTTGTAAAAATACTTATTATCGCTACTGTATTACATAGTATCCTGCTTTGCTGGATTGCAGTCCCTAATAGCAACATAGGCGTATGAGTCAGTGGTGGATCCTTTATCCATCGCATCCAACAAAATGACACCTTTCATATCCCAAAACACAGTGATCATGATCTTTCCTGCTAACTGAACTGATTTGATATTTTGCTTTCATGGTGACTGAGTATGGTGCCATTCCATTGACTGTCACTTCATTTTAGGCTCGAATTGATGAACCAATGTTTCATCAGCAGTGACAATACAAGATAAGAAGACATCTCCCTCACATTCGTAGCATTGCAACAATTCAGACAAAATGTTTTTCCTTGCTTGCTTACGGTCACATGTGAACTCTTTGGGGATCCATTTTGCACACATCTTAAAGTATCCCAGTGTGTGGAAGATATGGTATCCACTACTGACACTGATGGACAAGTTTTCACTCAACTATGGAACAGTAATGTGTCAATTCTGCCGAATCAGTTCGTCAGTGCGTTGCACCAGTATTGGAGTCACAGCTGTGGTGGGGTGATTGCTTAGCAGCAAGTTGATGAGATCAGTCTGTGCACTCGCAGACTTTACGCGTTACAACCATCAACAAATGGTGCTTCAGTCAACAGCGACAGTACTGTTCACATTACACAATCAGTGATGAATTTTCCCCACACTTTCTCCCTCAACAACGAGAAATTCAATCACAGCATGCAGCGCTTAATGTACATCTCTAACAGCTGCCATCTTCAACAATTCCTACCGTGCTCCCACCTGGAGGGGGACCTTGGAACTTCCCACAACAAAGGTAGAAGGTTCAAGCTAGAATGCCTCAAATTTTCAGCTGTGTAGCATTGTTGGTGTCTTAGAAACAAATTTAATATAACTTTTTTAATGCACCTTGTATATCCATCTTTCCATGAACTTCTGCCAGTTCAAACTAATTAGAATATAATTTTAAGCCTTATTTGTCTTCTCTCCTTTAATTGCACCACTGCCAGTTATGTAAAATCTCACAAATCTGTACAGATTTAGATTAATTCCTTCATTGCAAAGTGTTCTTGACATTTTTGCTACACACTATTGTGAAAAGTTACAATGAAGATAATTGCAAATTTTTCAGTATTGCTATTACATTTCTGATTCCCACTATTAGCAATGCATTGTCGTGTATAATAAACAGGTGAGGCTGAGAAAAGATGTAGGGGAAAACTGGGGAATGGGAGCCTACCAAGGAAAAAGTGAAATAAGAGTGCATTAGAAATGATTTTTTTTGTAATTTTTTTTTTAAAAAATTGATGCTGTTATGTCTAATCCATGGACGATGTAAAACAAAACAAAAACAGACACGTCACTGAAGAGAGAGGGAAAAAAAAAACAAATTGACTTGAATGGCTCTCATTGCCCAGTCAACTGGATGACTGGAGCCATAGCCATATTACTCCATAATGCTGACAGATCTTCAGTTTTCTTGACAAAACTGAAAATTAATACAATTCTTTCAATTATTTTTGTACCCTAGAAATACGTTACTGTTTCCTAGCACAAAATTTAAAAATCAAGGACAGTTCATCATCAATCTCCACAGTCCAAATGTGGTACATTTTTACACACTTCACAAAACATGAGAGAGTCATTTGATTCTACTTCTGTGAAACAAAGCAAACAACCGATTTTTATACACGAACCATCATTTTTATCGCACTAGATCTCCAATCTGGTGGACGACCCCTCCTTGCATTCCTTGCATTGCTTTCCTTTTTTTTTGCAGCAGAAAATGCGGTTATTTTCTTCAGCATACTGTTATTGCCTTCTGTCTTCTCTTCTTTCATTTGTCCTTTTCTTCATAGTTTTGTTAAGAGCGAAGTGGTAAAAATCTCCAACTGCTGTTTTTAACAGGGGCGTAGCTACTAGGGGCGTAGCTACTATGGGGCTAGGCGGTGCAGTGCACCGGGGCCCTCACGCTCAGGGGGCCCCCAAGCATACCTCAAGGGGCCCCAAAGCGCACCTCTAGGGGCCTTCAAGCGCAGTTTAGAGGGCCCCACGAGCCTTCACGGCAAACTGGCGACCTTTTTTTTTTTTTTTTTTTTTTTTTTTAGCTCTACCGTCGCCTAAGGGGCCCATGAGAGTACAAGAGCCCCTCACTAAGGGCCCTCGCTGTGCTCAGGGGGGCCCCAACCACTGCTAAAAAAGGTCGCCCGTCTGGCCTGAGGGCCCAAAATAAATGTTTTGCACCGGGGCCCTTGTTGACCTAGCTACGCCACTGGTTTTTAATGGGCATTTTTGAGGGGGTTGGTGGCCGAAGTTTGGCGTAGGGGAAGTTATGGGATAATCAGAGCTAAGCTTCAATGTCCCCTTGCTCATGGCTCTCATTACCCCACATATTAACGCTTTTGTTAATGTTAATGTCAAATTTAGAGATACAAAGTGCCGATCATTTTAATTTGGCGTAGTTTCAGAAGTAGAAATTAATCAGTGTACGCTTTTAGTGGAGATGTGTAGTTATAATTTCAGAAACAGTAATTGCCTACAAACTGATTAATTCTTTTGTTCCTTTGATGCTGTGTTGTTCAAGGGAACAATAGTTTATTATAGATGTCACACAAGAAAAGTGAATTATAGCTTCTACATAATTTTTTTCTTTTGGTCTAGTCCCTATTTCAACTTAACCAAATCCACTAAGAATCCACCAGTCTACATTGACACGTTAATATAATCCCAGGACCAGCAACATAGATAATAAAACAAAATTTGTTCATCTTGTGAAAGTGCCTCATAGTTCATGGCTTGCAACTTTAATCAAAGTGGTTTGTTACGATGGCTTGTGATGCTAAGTGAAAAACATGTCGCGAAAAAGTATTTGGTTTACGCGCTAATATGACTGCAGGTGTTAAAGCTTCACCACACTTGATCAGGGAGGTACAACAGACCCAAGTTCAAATCCCATGTCTAGAGTACCAGCCATATTGAATGTTGTTTTTAGGTGGTGTTCCACAATCATCCGGGCAAATGTTGTGATAGTCCCCAATCTCCACCTTATAAACTACACATTTCACAAATGAAAATACACTTATCACACAGAATAAAAATTACACAGTCACTGACAGACGGCAACACATCTACTTCCCCCATCAAAAACACCCAATGACTGAAAAGTACTCGCCATCCAGTATTTTACTTTGTAACAAAATTCTGATGGTTTTACAATTTCTTTTGCGAGAAATTTTATAATAAGAGGTTAACCTACGATTGCTCTCACCATGCTATAAGTCTATGGAAAAAAACGGCCATCCTGATCTGGGATGGTTCCTCACAATAGCCCATGGGTGCCTCCTGCCATATCCCGTATATCCTTCCAAACCATTACCCTTTCGGATAGGTGCAATGCACCCTCCGCCACACACTTTTAGTGAATGATGATGATGATAATAACAATAAACTATGACACACCTAGCAAGCCAGTAGTATACGGAACCTAGCTTTGAAAATAAGCACAATCTCTGGAAGATGGTGTACCAAATGACCACTAAAAGTGGAAATGTTCTAAAGATAATGAATAATGAACAAAGTAAGTGATCCAGATTAGAAGCAATTAGTCTCATTTTTTTATTTTTGGCAGAACTTATTTTTTATTGTTTAAAAATTCAGTTTTCTGATACATATGCAAACTTACCCTTCAATTCCAGAGCAATAATTAAAAATTATGTTGTAATATGATGAGACTTTAGGGAATTACCTTGGCCTCTTGTGTTATATTTGTATGTATTTATTATTATTTTTAATACTGTGCTTGATAAAATCTGTCTGAGATAAAACAATCAGTGCAACAATCTTTTTAGCAAAGATGAATACTAATTAACTAGACTAAAAACTTCTTCATTAGGATGGATGGTTTCATACATATAGATGTCATTCTTTTTATTTAACCTTTAAGTGAAAGTACATTTAGTAGTTTTATAAAGGTTTGTGACCTACTTTTTTATATAATAAACTTGTGTTTTGCTATTTCAAACTTGATTTAATGTTTTGTTTTCAAAATTAAATTCAAATGAGAGTTATCTTTTTTGTGACTTAAAATAATAGTGATCAACTATTTCCCTTTTCACAAACATCCAAAATCACCTGCTATTTTCAAAACTATCTGATATTCATCAAAACTATGTGAAACAAACATTCTTTTGTGGAAACATTGTTGATTAACTGAACATGTGTACAACCTGAATACATTTGCTGTGGCAAAAGTCAAATAAGTAATGTTTTCACAAACACAACACTGCAAAGATGATGCATAACTTATTAATACTGCTGTACCAGTGTGTTTCGATGTCAATTTTCTGATACGATGCACTGTCAGTTAGCAGCATCAATCATTCTAATTACTGTTTTCAATGTACTGGATCCCAGTATACGTTAAAACATCACTTTGCTGTTTAACAATCAAAGTTTCCACCATATTTTTTCCTTCAGTGATGCAGTTATTTGGATATCTAATTATTTTAAAACATACTGGTAAATTTACACAGGTCATCTATCATGTTGATTATGCTGGCCATTCTGAAAATTAAAAATACCTTACCCATCAGTGGGACATTGTAACTAAAAATATATATAAAAAAAACTTAATGCATTTAGTTACAATGATGAAAATACAGCTGAAAATACAATGGTTTTAACTTAAATATCATCACAACTGTCTTGATGCAGCTGGATGATGTGGGATACATGCACTTTATCTTCAGCACCTAAGATCCTTTGCACATTTTTTTTTTTCTATTGGAGTAAAAAGTTTCTGAATAATCAGACCAGGAGTTGGCAAACTATGGCTTGTGGACCAAATCCAAATCTGGACCTGTCCTACAAGAGTTTGCTGACCCTTGGTCTAGAGCCCTAGCTTCTTTCTGTTCAGGCAATGGCTAAAATTTAAAGATATGTAACTTTAATATAATGTGTTAATTGTAAAATTTTCTAATCCATTCTCTGTTGTTAACAGGAACAAAATAAAATACAGTAACAATAGACACACAGTCAAAAGTCTGTATTCTAATTAATGTTTTTTGTAAAATCTTTCAGATTGCTTGGAAGGTAATTTAAAGTAGTATAAAGATCACAACTCAAAGTTTTGTTTTGGATGATATATTCCACACATGGAGCATTCAATGCTCAAATTACTCTATGAACTAGCCTTGCTCTACATGATCAGTATATCCCTGTAAATGTTTTAACAAAAATTGATAGCTTTAGTTTTACTTTTCAGTAATGTATTAGAGCCTAAAATATGTTTAATTTTCCTTGGTGATAGTGTTGATGTCAAGTTTCTGTACATAAAATAATAAATTTATTCCTCTGTAAATCAAATACCTTTAAGTAGCCTCAATGTCAACCATAAAGTATTACTTAAAAATATTAGGCCTGGTTAAATTGTTTATGTTCCCTGTCTGTCCCAGTTTCAACAAGTGACCGTGTCTCCAATCGGGGATATGATCAATGGTTCTCAGTGCAGCCTCGTGTCAATCGAACACATCCAATTGATAACTCAGTAATGAACATCCGAGCTGCTGGTTCTGTCTTCAGTGTTGGAAAACTATCTGTTCATACAAGTGTGTCTGATTTACCATCACTGGTTGATAACTTTGAGGAAAGCAGTTTCAAAAATTCAAATTGCTTTGTAAGTTCTGAGAACAGTAATATACAGATCATTGACAATTCAGGCCAAAATGTGAATGACAATGTAAATTTTAATAAAACAAATGCAGTCACAGATAATGCCATCCAAAAATCCTCAAGGAATCTTAGTGACAAAATATCCCAAGAATTCAGTACCCAGAAAATTGATGCTGGTGATGAAGAAATGAGAGCACAGATAGATGGTATTAAAGATGAGAAGAATTATGATACTTGCTTAAGTGATGTTTTAACAGAAAATCAAAATTCCATATTGAATAGATCCCGTGGAACTGAGACATCAGAGGATAACTTTACAACTTTGGTAGACAATGACACCAGGAATACGACCAGAGATGGTCACAGAAATGTGGGTGTTGGCAGCTCTGATAAAGATGACTTTGCTGAAACTTTTAATGAAGACTATGTTATACCACCACCTGCAGAATATGCCACAAGCAACTTCTGGGTAAAAAATGCTTCACCAATAAGAAAATCAAAGAGTGCCCCTCCTCCATTGTCAGCTGGGGGTAATGGTGAGTTGTTCTGAAGATGTAAAAGTATGGTCAACATACATCTAATGAATGCGCATGCCCAGTTTTGTGTCAGATTTTGCATGTTTGTTTGCAAGGCAATATGACTGTTTATTTGCAGAAATTAAAAGTCTTTACAGTTTCTCAGATGAGAAACAACCTTAAATTATCAGCCTTTCTTTTTGCATGGTAGTTAGTTGTACTCTCTGTTCTGTTTCACCTTTTTCTGTTGTTGGGATGATCATCATATGAAGTAGCATAAACAATGGCTGATTTTCTTTTTATCATTTTCTGAAGTAGCGTTTCTCATGTATATCAAGCGGATGTGTATTTTGATCAGTAGTTGTGATATTTTTAATATCTCTTATCTTTATCATTCGAGTAGCAATTAATTTTTTACTTTTTTTATATATATTCTGAGAGTTTTCAATATCACTGTATAGCTAGTTTGAACCAACAATACAAAATGTGATTTTTTTAATCCACTATAAAGATTTGAGCTGTTTTATGCCTTTATACAATTTTATGTTAAACACTGAGCCTCGTAACTGAGTGGATAATGCTCGGGTCTGGATTTCTGGAGAATGTGAGTTTAATTCCCAATCCAGCAATCTAGATTTAAGTTTTCCATTTTTTCCCAAATTATGTCAGTTGAAGGCCAGGATTGGTCCTTCAATAAGGGCATTGATTATTTCCTCTCTGTTCCTTGCCACCAGCCCTCTCTTGGCTATGACCTGAACATCAAGCCCTAAATTCACAACAAAAAAAGAGGGCAGCTGTTATATAAATACCACAAAAACTGAGCAACATAGCTCCATTTTCCAACTGTTTTTAAAGCCTTATCTCCTGGATTGTTGTGATAATCTGACATATGGGATTGGGTGGAATGACAGTTATCTCATGGTATATTTTTCATGAACAATGAGGAGAACTTAAAAATCTTGTTGTGGTGTAACCTGCATATTTTTGCTCCTTTTCATTATTTAAGTCACTCATAAATCTCGATGACAGAAGCACACGGTGATCTCTCTGAATGATTGGGTAGACATCTGGCATGCTGATGATAATGAAGATGGGAATCTGTTTTCTGTCAATCTTAATATTTTTGTACAGTTTGAGAGTATCCATGCTTCTTGTGCTGTTACTGACCTCTATAACTATTGATTTCAACATAATCCTTTGGATTTCTTCATATTTAATCTACAAAATTATTAAATAATAAATAAGAGAACATATTAAGTGTATTTTAGAAAAAGTTAATTTGTTATGGTCTCTCAATAGTGACACGACTGGAAGTTAAATGACGAATGTCAGTATTTATTCCAGTGTACTGGATGAGGTGATCATTTTACTCTTCCCTGCCTTACCTGTATGAAAGAGATTATTAAAAAAAAGTTGGTGTCAACGGAGTAGTCAGGTGAAAGCTGAAACATGAATCATGGTTGTAACATGACAGTCATGTAGGGGATTGCCTCAGTGACTAAATGTCACAGAAGTGTAATATGAAACATGTTTACACAGTAATGTTCAATACCCTCCTAGCCAACTTTAAAAACATTGTGTTTTTACAACAACATCTGGCTGGGCACCTGTGAGGATTATATTTTATTTATGGTGTCCCAATACTGCATCGCAAAGGGAGTGTTGTGATTACTGGGCTCAAAACTCTGGAATTACTACTGTGAGACTTCATACCTTAAATGTCAAGTTTGGAGAACTTCTGGAGCTCTGTAAAACATCTGAGATCACTATACCAATGCCAATGTCATTACTTGCCACAACTTGATTGGTTTACATATAAGGAAAATACCTATGACCTAAGAAGCAGCTAAAGCTGTTGTTCTTTGATCTGTTGATGGTAAATGTTTATCAGCCAAAAAAAAAAAAAAAAACTATATTGGCATTTAGCATTCCAGCTTTGCTTCATTAACTGAACACTGTTGATGTGTCACAAACAATCCTCTGTCATCTGTACTATTGGTCTGATCATAGACAATAATGTACAAATGTGATATGGCAACGTGTGTGAAACTTTCAGGAAGTACCTTTCATACAATGTTTGTTAATTACTTTTCCAATCCTCTATTATCAGATACATCTTCACAAATGTAAGAATGGGAGATTAAGACAATTAAAAACTTAACTTGCGTCTGTAACCTGAAAGTTGGTCAGATCCTCCCAAAGGAGACATACTATGTCAGTGTGTCAGTTATGGGATGTTTAGCACTCTTCCACAATGATCTATATCTTAATGCATGAAACAAAATTATATAAAGTGAATTGTTAGTAAGGTAAACACCGGGGTATTTTAAAAGACGGGAAATGGTTGTTGAAATAAGATTCTTATATTCAGTTAGAGTACAACACTCACCAACTCTTACATATTGAGTCAGATGAAAAATAAATTTTTTGATCCTGACAACTTGATTAATGCTACTTTGATGGCCTTACAATGATAATTGTGTAGTTTTCACTTTGGGGCACTGGGGTTGTTGATAGACAGCCATTAGCTTTCTTGAACATCAAATGAAAATTGAACTTTGAGACTTCATTTCTCCTTACCCTTTAGCATTCTTCAAAACAAACCTCAGAGCATCTCTTACAACTTGTGCACTTCTCTCACTGTAGGAATTTGTATTCTCAGTTAACCTTATGCTACTAGCAGCATACCTTAAAATATTCTGCTTGTTAACTGATGCATGGCAGATTCAGCTGCAGGGAATATGTAATCTTCATTTGAGTTTGTACATGAAATTTGAATAGCTCATCCACATTAGTGTCATAAGCACTTTTGAATATCAACTGTGTTGTATCTTGGATTTGAAAACTCATCTTCGTGATTGCAGCAGCATTGGGTCAAATAACCTTCATACAGGACTCTTCTTGTTCCCTGACTTATCCACTAAACTATTTTTACAGGCTAGGCAACTCTTCTCTTTTCTGCACTAATTGAATTAAGGCCCTACAATGAAAGTGGCTGCTTTATGTTGGAATACCACACTGATCCATTAGTTGAATAGTTGCTTTTTACATTGCATGAATATTTTCAGCAGCTATGTTCACAGGATGCCCAGGTACTTTTTCCTCTTAGTTAATGATTTTAATGATCACTTTTATCTTCTCGTTGGAAGTATTCAATTTGCAACAGATTTCACTGGCAAAATAAGACTATGACATGTTGTCTGAAATCCAAATTTATTTTTAGAGCTCTATACAGTTAGTTACTCGTGGAGTAATAATCCATCTGCAGATTGATGCATTTTCTTTTAACAGATGGTCCACAGAAACTTTAGAAACCTTGGATGAATTTTCTTGCGGTTTTGTTGGTGTATGCTACCAATACAAGCACAATTCTTTTACTATATTTGGTGCTTCTCAACTGAATTAAGCTGGAAATTTCTCAATTTTTTTTATTACCCATTAAAACACTAAAATAACCTGGTACTTACAGCAAATGATTTTATTTTTTATTGCCTTTATTAGCAGTCATTATATGAAACACCTTTTAGTCTCAACTCCTCAGTTAAAGTTTTAATGTTCCCTATTCTACATAAGCCCAGGAAACTTTTCTACAAACTTCTGCCAGATGGCAGTACATTAATGGATAAGTTCTACTTGCATGCCAGATGCAACTGAACTAAAGTCCAGGGGCTGTGCACCAAAGGAATCCTGTTACATCCATCATTCCCTGAGCAGTGATGGGATGTTGGTTAGGTAGGTTTATTGAGTAGGCAACAGTTACTCAATGAGAGAGTAACTCTGTGTGTGTGTGTGTGTGTGTGTGAGAGAGAGAGAGAGAGATTTAACTGATTATTTCAGTAAGAGTGTCTGTGTTCATTAACCTACATTTGTTCTCTTAGTGTCTGCTTATTTTGTTAATTTCCAGTTGATGTGGTTTTTAGAAAAACAACTGAAAATAAATATTCAGCAAATCTTAGAAACTTTAATAAATCAATGTCAAATGTTTAATTTGTGGTTATCTGTTCTAAATATGTGAAATAAGTTCCTACTCTCTTTAATATGATAATTTTCCAGATAACAGTTCGGGGGCGAGTCTTTTTGTAAATGGTAAACTGCTGCTGAACACAGGAAGGTACAAGGAATCCTGATTCAAACCTCAATTCTTATATATCAGACTACCTAATTACTGTCTACAGGCAGTTTTCTACAATTATCACAGAAATTACTAAAATGCGTTAATACTTAACATTCATGAGACTGCTTACTATTATTCACAAACAGGACCTAATAAGCTGGTAGTTGATTTAAATTTTGCTCAGATAATGGGGGGAGGGGGAAAATTGTCAGATGATGAAATATGGGTGATGAACTTCCACACATAAATTAACAATGGGCCTTTATGGTCATATGAAAAGATTATGACATCACGTCATTTAATTTCTTGAAGTTGCTTTATACTGGCAGATGATTTGTTTTACTATCTCTCTGACTCAGTTTTCTCATATAAGTAATTGTATTATATATTACAAAACACAAAACTTTCCAAGGCTTACACATTTATCTAAAATATTGTTTGCTACAGAAGTTTTAAATGTAAAGGCTGTAGTTTAGCATTGATGGATGTTCTAAAATGTTGAAATATATGAATAGTTATTTACAAAGAATAATTGATGTCAATGCACTAATGAGAAGCTAAACTACTTCATTGTGCTATTGAGATGTGATAGTAAACAACAAGTATGCTTAACAGTCTCATTGCTGGAAACTATAGTTGGCTTATTTTTTAGACTAATTTCTGCCTTATTATGTACATTTACACAAATATTAAAGCTTAAAAGCTGTTGGTAGAAATTTATCTTGGCATTACCTTAATGCTAACCATAGTTTGGTCGTTGATGACTTGCATTTAGGATTCTACATGATTATTTCAATGGTTCCAGGAGATCTACAAATTCAACTTTAACAGTGTGCTGTTAAATATTTCATGGAGAGTTGCTTCACTAAGTAAGAATATTGGATTTATAAATGTAGCTCAGCCAGACAAATTACCTCCTCATGCTTTTTGTTACCACTTAATATAAATTATGCAATCAGTAGTGTAGAAAAGAATTTCCAAATTTAAAATGTGGACAGATGGCTACATTTAAAACATGTTATTATGATACCTATTTTTGCTAGATGAATTTATTGGCAGTTACTGTTGCTAGTAATCTCCTTTATGACTTATTATATGTATTGTACAATATTGTATAGTTTGGTAGTAGAAACAGCCAAAACATGTCATACAATTGATGGAAAAATAAAGGTTATGATCCAAAAGATTCTCAACTTTGATTATAGACTATCCTGTGTCATAAATTTACTGAATGTTATAAACATATTTGTTTTTAGAAAGTGATGGTCATCAGAGGACGAGTTGAGATCAGGGCTATTGTTCCTTTATATCATAAAAAGAAAGAAATTAACTTTCCAATTGTCTGATTGACTTTATGTATGCTTAAAGATATCTACTTTAATGCCATATAGTTTTTATGGCTTAATTATACATATAAATAATTTTAATTCCCTTTAGTTTTTTTTTTTTTAACCAAAACAACATTATAACAATGAGAAGTGTTTCATGAACCACCTCATTTCTTGCGCATTCGAATATATGTTCGATACTCTTGGAAATAAACTCAATTTTTAGTGCTTCATTGTTCACATATGTACTTAGATCTCGTTAATCACTAACGCGTACTTGTTGGAATGGTGCAACATGTTCAGAAACTTAATACATCGAATCATTGTTTTTACAATAAAGGTATTATTTTCTGAATTAAATAAACATACTTATATACCAATGTGACTGTAGTGATTTTTTGTTTTTGTATTAACAAAATTCTAAAAACTCTGACTGTGAATGTAATGCAATGTTTTTATTTGTTTAGATGTTTGCATCACAAATATTACAAAGTTTTAATACAGCTATCCTACGCATGCTAGAGGCTTCTCAAAGTTATGACACTGTTGCTTCAATGTTGGGAGACACATGATCTTAGACTGATCAAGCTCTTCCTTTCGCTCACATGACATCTAAATCAGAGAAAGAGGAAGATAAACTGCTCACTGCATCATAATTGAAACCATTAATATACTATGTGTATTTGTAATAAAGATCTAGTAATGATACTGAGGACAGTTAGTGCTCATGTGTTTATCGAGAATTGGCTTTGTATTGGGGAAAATCGCCTCAACACTAAAATCTTTACCGATTTTGTGTTACATCCTGTCACCAACAAAACATTTCCAACTGTGAAAGAAATAAAGTCTCTTCTGTAAACTATGATAAATGTTAATAAAAGAAGTATTAATTTTGATTCACAAGGCCAGCTTTCTAATGATAATTACAATATTCATATAGTCTAACTAAAAAGAATTTTGATCATATGTTTTGTTTGTTTAAAAAAATAGTTTGTGAAACTATTCATTTAGAAACAAAAGCATCAACACAGAGTTTTGTTCCATCGTATCTTGTCATCAGTAATGTCATTAGACAAAACTTGTCAAGGGAATTTATGAATATATTTAGTGGAGCACAAAGAATTCTCTCCAAAGGCATAGCTTACCTATACTTAAAGAAAGACCAATGATGATGATCTGTACAATGCATTAAGGCCATAGTTTGTGGATTCTGACAACAGTGACACCATAATACTTTTTGTACACATGATTGAAAGTGATGCTTACAGAATCAAAGTGCGATGTGTGCCAAGTGGTCAGTCAATACTAATTATCATTTCATAAAAAAAAATTGGACATGTTCATAAAACTGAACATTGTGGATAAGCGGTAACACTTGGGCCTGGCATTTAGGACACAGATTTAAAACATCGTTTGGCCATCATGATTTTGGCTTTCCATGGTTTCTTGAAATCACTCCAGGTGAATGCCAAAATTGTTCCTCCAAAAGGCCAAATTTCTTACCATTTCTTGTCCGTAATCCTCTCCCACATCTAATAACCTTGATGTCAATTGGGTGTAAAGCCTGAATTTTTTTTATGAAGTACCTGGAGTTTTACACAAACAATAGTATATTTCAACCAAATTGGCAAATGAAACTAGACATATTCTTAAAATCTGCTTGATGGTCAAAACTATTAATGATCAATAAGATAGTGAAAACTTGTAATTATAATCTCTATATTGAAGATTAGAAGTGAATTGTGTGCTATTCTTACCCATTTATACTATACTAATATTAAAGAGACTATCATCACTCAATAAATGATGAATTTGCTCAAACAGCATAATAACTTGAAAATTGTGTGATTCTTGGTGGTTTACATGGATTCTGGACCATATAAGTATTATAGTATATTTCACATGCATTAAACAAGTTTTGACAATGATAAGGGACACATTAATGGCATCTGGAAATTCTGGCCAAAATGTGTGGCTCTTTATATTTTTATAGAGGACCTTTCGATCCCCATTAGAAACTTTAGCACTAAACAACCAGTATACACTAACTTAGTTGCAATTAGTTGTTTGAAACTTTATTCTTTTTAGTTTCCTCCATGGATTATTATTATAGTTTTTGCAGCTATATTTCTTCTTGGCATTAAGTTTCTTGTAATATTTCTCCATCAGTATAGCTTGCATAATAGCATGCTTATTATTTTACATTTTGTTGAATATTTTTAAGGAGACTACTTCATTTCTTATATTTGTTTCACTATTTCTCTTTTTTTTAAATTAATTATAATGATAAACTATGTTATGCTTGTGTCCTTTTTGCTTGACTCAGAGCTTTCATAACTGCTAAATATATTAATTTATATATCCTCATAATACAGTTTTTTATTGATATGATAAAGATTTCATTAAATCAATCCCCCATGCCATTGAAAAATACATATTAAACTTCCAGTTGGATATGAAGTAATAAAATTTCAGATCATACTGATACATTTACACAATTATAACTTGATAATAAATGGTTATATTTGATGTGCTTAACTGCTTTTGAGTATCTGTATTATGCATTAATGTGGTTACATCTTTCATTATCAGTTATCTCTCTTCTATTAGTTTCTTTGAACCCTTCAAATAGTATATGAATTTTCTGTAAGGTGGATAACATGATAAATCATTTCTTACAACTCTTTCAGTGTAATAAAACATTGATCCTTCTGTTTCTTGTAGTGTAACTTTATTTACAACTTCTGTTTCTCAGATTCCTGTGTCTCTTCATCAGAAATAGAGGAAATTGCAGGTATATCAAACTGGTGTTCCCCACACCATGATGCATATGGAATTGCCACAACCCTATATGAAAAGCATCCTATCACCAATGAGAATGCTGGTGATCCAATAGCTGACTGTTTTGCAGTGGTGGCAAGGGAGAACTCTGCTATTCTAGCTCTTGCAGATGGTGTAAACTGGGGTGAGAAAGCTTGTGTTGCTGCTAGAAGTGCAATACATGGATGTGTTGAATACCTGAATAAAGCTTTATTTACACCTGCAATGACCTCTTCAAAAATCACGAACACGACGGTATGTCAATAATATATTATGTTAATAATATCAAAGTGAATGATTTTAGTAACTTCAGTCCAGTTACTTTTATTAAATCATGAGCTTTGAATTTTAATCAAGAATGGGATAATAGTTTCTATTTTAAGCTTGAGGGCTGGTTGATTGCTGTGGACAATTATAGATTGACATTTTAGCTTAGCAGTTTGTCAGCTGGGCTCAAGTCAGGTGGCTAGCTGTAGAGATATCATTCTTTCACTGTGAGGGCTACAGATAGTCTGCTGTGGGTAGCACCAACCACTGATTTACGAAGCGTATTTTTTAAGTAAGTACTGTTTTGTCACACCGTGGCTGCAGCGCTACGGTTGGCGTTCCGCACATGCGCACTGGGTACCTGCATCTCTTGCCTATGCACTGACGCCTTTACAGTCTAATTCTTCCTTTTTTACATTGTTCACTGAGTGTTTAAGATGCCTCCGATAATTGTGAGTCCCGCCGATTGTGAAGTATGGACTGTTATAAGATTTCTTTGTGCTAAAGGCCTAAAGCCGATCGATATTCATCATGAGATCTGTGCAGTTTACGGACAAAACATTATGAGTGATGGAATGGTGAGAAAGTGGGTGAGAGCATTTAAAGATGGCCACACAAATGTGTATGATGAACAACGGAGTGGGCGTCCTTCGGTCGTTAATGAAAGTTTGGTGCAGAAAGTGCACAATAAGGTGAGAGAAAACAAACGCTTTACGATTTCCTCCTTGTGTGATGACTTTCCTAATGTTTCTCGTAGTGTTTTGTATGGCATTGTGACCGAGCACTTGAATTACCGAAAATTGTGCTCACATTGTGTAAGCACCTTAGAATTTTGGCAAATTCTAGTTTTGCTTATGTTGGACTTTGAAATTTCGAGAAGAGTAGTTATTAACTTTAAGTAAATTCCCTGTAACCTTTCCCACAGTAACAATTCGCTATAAAAATCATTTTAAAGTGTATTTATCCTATCGAGAAACGTTTATTTTAAGAGATATTCTTTTTTGTTCAAGCTTTGAAACATGCGATCATAAAAGTAGAAATTATAAGATTTGTAATATCTTTAAATCAAAGTTTTATCACCAGCTGTCATCAGCATTGTTCCCGATATTTTGGTAATAAAATTAAAGAATTTGGCAAAGTTTAATTAGCAATTTTAATTAAGAGAAAATAATGAACTTTTTAATTAAAAGGAATATTAATTTGAAATTTATATCAGTAGACAGCCCTAATTAAAACAATTCTGAATATATAATGGTTTTGGTAAAAAGTTTAAACATTTGTCTAGTAATTAAGTTTTTGAAAATAAATTGTCGCCGGATTGTTGTTGACGCGCGTAAAAATCAAGAACACTTAGGGATTTTCCCCGATCGCATTAGAATGTGTCACTACGCGAAGGTTAAATAAGATATTTAAAACTAATCACTTAAAAATACTCACTAAATATCCGTTGATCTTCTATTAAATAGGTCTAAACACTGTCAGCCTTTATTTGCTTTTTATCCTCTTGTTTATTGAATTTGATGGGTCATATTTTGGCTAGGCCACAGCAGAAAGTTGTGTTTCGGCTGTGACGTCATTGAACCTATATAAACTTGTGCTTACATGTAACCGCATCTTTTTCTTCGGAGTGTTATGTTTGGATAGTCTGCGCAAGTTTGGTGTAGGAACGGCAGGAAACGGTTAGATGTTCGCGCCATTGGGTCAGCCATGTTGGTACTTTGGTGTGATGGCCTGCAAGGTTAACTGTTAATATGATCATATAAATTTACGAAAAGGTGGTCGGTCGGTGAAATTTCTCTCCACAACCTGCAATATTTTGGAAAAGTCTGTTCGATTGCCTACTCAACTGTGTAATGCTATTTTTGAACTTGTGATTTCTTTTAAATAAACTTCAAATTTTTCGAATAAAGTGGACTTGTGATTTCATAGTAGACAGTAGACCTTTTCTAAATTTGTGGTTGGACCAAATTTAGTGGCGACCTTCAAGCATTTAAGTTGAGTTTCTGTCAGGCTACATGCTCAAATTAAAATTATTTGTAAAATTTCCATAGAACTTTGAACCCACGTGAACTATTGGTTAAGGCACTAAAGCGATACTACAGCCCCGGTATGCAGCTAAGGGTCTTACAGTTGGGTACCGAAAATGTTAACAGATGTGCAAAAAACCAAACGTTTAGGCAGTGCATTGACTTTCCTTGAGCGGTACAACAATGATGGTGATGTTTTCTTAAGCCAAATTGTTACGGGCGATGAGACATGGGTGGCCTATGTCACACCTGAATCAAAACAACAGTCCATGGAATGGCGGCATTCAGATTCACCCAAAAAAGTGAAGTTCAAGCAAACGATTTCTGCCCAGAAAATCATGTGCACAGTTTTTTGGGACAGAAAAGGACTATTGCTTGTGGAATTTCTGCCTCGTAATGAGAAAATCAATGCAGCAGCTTATTGTGAGACATTGAACAATCTGCGCCGTTCATTCCAAAACAAAAGACATGGCAAGTTGAGCAAGGGCATCGTTTTGCTGCATGACAATGCCCGTCCACATGTGGCTAATCAGACCAAAGATATCATCACATCTTTTCGATGGGAAACTCTAGATCATCCTCCGTACAGCCCTGATCTGGCGCCCAGTGACTATCATCTGTTCCTGTACTTGAAGAAACACCTGGGCGGTCAGCGTCTTGAAGACGATAACGAAGTCAAAACAGTTGTGACCCAGTGATTAACATGTCAGGTGGCAGACTTCTATGAGGAGGATTTTAAAAAACTGGTACTATGTTATTACAAGTGCCTCAATATTGAAGGGAATTATGTAGAAAAGTAGAGTAAGGTACAGGCTTTCATGTAAAAATAAAATTATTGATATTTATTTGCATGTCTTTTTTTAATTTCAAAACGGTACTTACTTAAAAAACATGCCTCGTACAATGGAAAAGTGTGATAGTAATACCGATCTATAAAAGAGGTGTAACAAATAAGTTCAAAAATTACAGATGGGTCAGTTTGACATCAGTGGTTGCTAAATTAATTTAGAAATTGGTGTGCAACCAAATCAGAAATGTCTATGAGGAAAGAAACTGGTTTCCAAATCGACAACATGTCTTTAGGCAAGGATGTTCATTTTAATCTCGGTGAGCTATATGCAAGATATTTCAGATTAAATGGACAAGGGAGGCACTAGCACTTACTAAGCAATTTGACAGAGTGAGCCATAAAATGGTGGTAAATAAGAAAAAAAAACATTTGAGTGGATGAAAATGCTATTTGCTGGGTAGAAGAATTCTTAAAAGGTAGAAAGCAAAAATTTATGATAGGAAATGCAGTATCAAAAGAAGCGGAAGTGAAAATGGGAGTGCGATAAGGTAGTGTATTGGGACCATTGCTATTCATTATTCTAATGCTATTGATAGTTTACGGTCAGAAATTGGGTTGTTTTCAGATGACATAACATTATATCATAGAACGAATATGGGAGAAGACTGTGAACAGCTGCAGGGTGACCTGGATATGAAATGTAGCTGTGTAGGTAAACATGGAATGAATAAATAAAATGAAGACTGAGCTTATTAGGTACACAGATAAAAGAAACTGAAGGTTAATCGTAACTGTAAGGTGGGGAGGGGGAGGAATTGCTTGTTGAAGACTTTTAAGTATAAATATCTTGGCATAACATTTGATATGATAATAAACACAGATGAGCAGGATATATTAGCAAGGTGGTAGGAAAAGGTTTCAAAATTTTCATTTATTGGAGAGAGTGATGAGGATAAGTACCAGAGAAGTGAGGGTATTAGGTTATAAAACATTGGTCAGACCATTCCTTAAATATGGTGGTGTAGTATGGGACTCACACTTTGGGTATCAAATACATGAGTTGGAGGGGGTACAAAGAAGGGCTGATAGATTTGTCTTTGGAAATTAGTGCAAAACACAATTGGTAACTGATATGATAAAGGAGCTGGAATGGGATTCATTGGAAGATGGGAGGAGGGTGAAGAACATTTGGGGAGTGTATAAGTTGTATAGTGGTAAAGAGTTGTTGAAAGATATTGGTGGAAGAATTAAGAGTGGTGCATGGAAGGGAAAAGATGACGTGATTTCAGCCATAAGGGTATTGAAAAATTTTCTTTTGTGTTAAAGAATAAATTGTCAAGGAAAATGATGAATAACACAGGTGTGTGATGAAAAAGTTTTTTTGAATAATTTCATATTGAACATGTAGATGTAGATCTATATATTGCAAATATAAGATTTGTTTTTATGTATTATGTCACATTTTTTTGTGTATATCTAGATAAACATAGCTCTAAATCAGTAAATACAGGGATCTTCTAAGCAGTGGTGAAATTTTTAACCCCACAAATGAACCTTGACCTTTAAAATGGCAAGAACTTGATGACTTGGTATGGGATCTTGGATTACCTAAAGATGCTGCAGAATTTCTTGGCTCATGCCTAAAAGAAAACATTTTATTAGATACTGAGATGGCATTTTATGGGTATTGAAGAAGAGAACAAGCATTTGGTACAGTATTTCAAAAAAGAAGATACTTTAGTATTTTGTTGTGATATTGGCAGTTTATTCAGTGTCAAATTTTTGTATTATAATGCTCAAATGATTGTCCTTTTGCATGTTGGCAATAAATTTGCATCAATACCTGTAGCTCATTCAGTTTATCTTAAAGAAATGGTTCCATCACAATGTAAGAGAGATGGACAGAAGGTATCAAGGCTGCTGGGATGTTAATATGATGGCGGACTATTGCTGTATGATACATAGAGATAAAGTAAAAATTCTTAAATGAAAACCAACAAAATGCAGCCTTTTTAAAAAAAATATTATTAATTGTTTTTCTTTGTGTATATTTTTGTGTTTTATTTAAATAGCCATAGACTCAATAATACTTAGGAAAACATTTTCAAATGATTCTCATTCATTTTAAATTTTTTTTTCTTTTTTTGGCACTTTGTATCCAAATAGTATATCATCTGAATCTGGTAAATGTAATGTGGTATGTATATATTGTATGAATACCATTTTATATTCCTCTTAAGATAATTACAACAAATTAGAGTTTAAGAATACTTTTTAAAAAAAATAATTTTGCAGACCTGTGTAATTTACCAAAAACTCTGAAAGAATTTAAAATTAAAATTTGTAGAGGGCAAAAGTAGGTAAGTACAAGAAAAGGGGGGGGAGGGGAGAAATGGATGTTTAGGGAAACTTGCCACCAGAGCATGCACTCCATTGCAACTAAACAAAATAAATTAAATGTCTCTCTCTGAATTTTGCAGAAAATATCTTTGTTGGATTCTTTTTCAAACATTAACTACCATTGGCAATTCTTTAATCTGATAAGAAATTTCTGTACCCACTCGATACACCAAAATTCAAGTTATTGATGACAAATGCTAATAATGAACTTTATCAGAGTCCTGTAATCAGTACAATATATATATATATATATATGAGGGCGGTCCGATAAGTACTTAGCCTTAAAAAAAAAAAAAAAAAAAAAAAAAAAAAAAAAAAAAAAAAAAAAAAAAAAAAAAAAGGGAAAGTGGCATTTTATTTCTCAACATAGTCTCCTTTTAGCTCTATACACTTGACCCAGTGATGCTCTAACTTCTTTAACCCGTCTGAAAAATACTTTTTCTCTTTTTCTGGAGATCTCCAAAGTAGGCCTCTGTGGCAGCTATAAACACCTCATTCCACTCAAATTTTTGCCCGGTGAGTGTCTTCTTCAAGTTTGGAAATAAAAAGAAGTCGCACGAGGCCAAATCTGGAGAATATGGTGGATGGGGCAGCATTTCGTAGACCAATTTGGCCGTGGCGACAGCGGATGTCTGAGCCGGTGCGTTGTTATGGTGGAAGAGCACTTTTTTCTTCGCCAAATGGGGCCGTTTTTTCTGCAATTTGGCGTCGAATCAGCCCAATAATTTGGCATAGTAAAGCCCTGTGATCGTTTTGCCCTTCTACTGGTAGTCGTTGCAGACCACAGCTTGTGAATCCCAGAAAACGGTGGCCATCACCTTTCCGGCCAATGCGACAGTCTTCGCCTTTTTCAGAGCACGTTCGCCAGGTAAAGTCCACTGTTTTGACTGTTCCTTGGTCTCTGGTTTGTACCAGTGGATCCATGTTTCGTCTACGGTCATGTAACAATGCAGAAACTCCTTCGGATTGCGCTTAAACGGCGTCAAACACTGCTGTGAAGTGGTCTCACGGTTGCGCTTGTTGTCCGGATTGGGCAAACGCGGCATCCATCGCGCTAATAGCTTTCTCATGCCTAAAATTTCAAGCAGGATATGACCCACGCAGTCTTTTGAGATGCTTACTGTCCCAGCAATCTCACGCACCTTCAGTCAGTGGTCTGCCAATACAAGATCGTGGATTTTTGACACGTTATCCTCCATGGTAACCGTTTTCGGGGCACCTGGGCATGGCTCATCAAAAACCGATGTGCGACCACTTTGAAACTTGTTAAACCAATTTTTGACAGTAGCCATTGAAGGAGAAGAGTCACTGTACACAGCATCCAAGTGCTCTTAGATTTCACTGCGCAATTTTCCTTCCAAAAACAAGAATCAAATCACCGACCGATATTGCTCTTTTTCCATTTTTCTAAAATCCTCAGACACACCCACTTTCACACGCAATCAAAACAAAACTATGAGTATGATTTGGCTGAAATTTTAACAATAGCCGTCTAAGATAATTTACTACACAATAATAAATTTCTCTGGTCACAGGGGCGCCATTGGGAAGAGAGGCTAAGTATTTATCAGATCTAACTCGTATTTGCAATGAATTTTAACTGTCTCATTTCAGTAAGCTGTCAACTAGATTTGGTATGAAGCTTTTGGTTTTATATTGATTAGTTGAATTCATGCCAAATCTTATCAATAAAGTATTAATTATCTTTAGTTTTTTTCTTTGTTTAAGTTACAAACATAATAAGCAACTTGTACATTTGAGTTTATCTTCCCAATGTACGCTAGTGTGCAAAACGTAAGGATGAAAGCAACTTTCACATGCTATGTCACTACCAAGTAACATGAAAATTAAACCATATATTGAAAGAACTACTACAGAATGGCTACCGAAAGAAACGTGCAATGAGATGAACAGAAATGACACTTTTATACAGGGACAATAAGTTACACTGAAGTCACTGGAACTGATGATGGTCCCCTGGAAATTACAAAAAGGAGGGACGCAGTACTTGAAAGGGTGTGTGATCACCATGGACAGCATTACATGCTCTGCAACATGCTGCCACGCTGGCTACAAGATTGGTTAGGAGCTCTTGTGGTAGGACATTCCGTTCTTCCAACTGCTGTGTGGTCGTTGGTACATGTGGACAAGTTGCAATACGTCTCCCCAATGCATCCAGCATATGCTCGATACGATTTAAGTCGAGGGACCTGGCATACCAGTCCATTCGCTTAATTTTCTCTTGTTCCAAGAGCTCCTTCTCATGTGTTGTCTGATACTGACGCGCATTGTTATCAATAAAAATGAAGTCGTGACCAAATGCACCCCCCAAAAAAAATGCACATGGGGAAGGAGTACAGTGTCATAATAACGTTACCAGGAGTGTACCGAGTTCACATCCATGCAACATTATGCTTCCCCACACCATAGCACTTGGACCACCAAACCAAAAAGTATTGACAATGTTCCTCGGTGCATTATGCGCTCCCACTTCTCGCCAGATGAGTGTACATCCCCAGTACTCGGACTGAATCTACTCTGATTTGAGAAGAGCAAGCGACCCCTCTCCTCGTTGGCCAGACTTGATGCTTTTGGCACAATCATAAACATTGGTAGTGATGTGTTGATGCCAACAGAATGCATCATATTCATTGTTGGGCAAAGAGACCATCTCCATGCAGTCACTGTCACTGTGTAGCATGAGATTCCATGCCTTACAGTTCTTTTAAATGTGGTTTCAACCCGCTGTTTGGCTGTGTCCTCTTCCGTCCCTGTTACAGAATGTAGCGATCATCTGCTGCTACAGTTGACCACCTCCTTGCCTTCGGGCAGCAGTGCCTGTGGTTCAGAGCACTCTCCATACACTTGAAAAAATACTGCAATCACTTCCAACTCCTGGGTTACACTCATCACACGTCATCCTTTTTCCGGTTTCCTGATGATTCTTCCCCTTGTGAAGTCAACTAAACATTGTTCCTGAGACATGTTGTAATGAAGAAAACCACCATAGTGAACCATACCAATTCACTGATTGACACACACTGTCTTGTCCCGTTCCTTCAACTGCCCCGTGATTCATGTTCAGACACATCTGACGCTGTAGTCGTGCTGACCTCTCGCCGTATAACATCCTGCTTTCTGTGCATGTGTGAGAAACCTCTGGCAATATGCTCCCTCACTTTCATTCATTCCCACATTGTAGTTTATGTGTTATTTTACTTTATCTATCTCGTCCATAAGTTTTGCACACCAGAATATTTGACATAGATCTAGGTTGCAAAAAGTGTCAAAGCGCTATTATCACCATCACCATTTATTTGAGGGACTTTCCTATTCTATAGCTCCAGTAATAATACCTATCATCCTTCAATTAGAGCTGCTTGCAGAATCTTTATTATTCTAAAAATATTTCCCATATTCAAAATCATTTTCGTAATTTTACCCTGTGAGCTAGATTTTAGTTAGCCAAGCTTAGGTGTTCTATTTTAACTGTATGCTTTCAATTTGTTCCCTTTCTATTGCGACTGTTCCTATCAGTATCCAAATGATGAACCTTAACTTTGAATCTGCTATAATTACAGGTTTTAAAAATACTCAGTATTGATTTTATATGCATTACCTATTTGTTACTTGTGTTGTTACATTTAAAGTTTGAACTCTGTTGCAGGAGGTTTTTGTTTCCTTGCTACGATCTTTCCATGCAGCACATAGTCTTATTCTTCAAGAGGATGGAATGTTAACAACTTTGACTGCCGCTGTTGTTTTACCACTGATTTCATCAAACACTTATGTTGTTTGTGTGTGTAATGTGGGAGACAGTCTTGCATATGTGTACAGTAAAAGGCACGGAGTTCGTGAGATTACTAAAGGTAATTTATTTAACTACCTTCAAATGTTAACTCTAGTAAGTATGAGAGATTTTGCATCAATGACGTATGCTGTTTCCAGTTACTCCTCCTTTCTCCTGATGTTTCTACCAATGCCTGTGATTTTCCTGGGTGGCTGAGTCTTATAGAGACTGATGTTGTCCTCTTTATAGTGTGGAATCTGTACCAACTATCGATTATTCAGAAATATGCTGCTTACAGTTTAATGTCTTTGGTCACAGTATTGTTTATTTGATTAGCATACATTTCCATGCTTGGCTTAGGCAATAGCTACCATCTATATTAAGGTTCTTTGGCTGTTTAATATCTCGATAGCCTCCTTTACTTTTCTGTGTATATAATACTTGGGTCTGACCAATACTCTTATATTTTCTCGCAGTATATTATGTTCCTCCTCCAATTACTGTTTGGCAATTGCTGATTTTGTGGGATGTCTCAAACGGGTGTGACTCATATATGCAAGCATCCTCACGACTATAGCCCCTTTCAGTTTTGCCAATTTAGATCTTGGTGCAATCACAAAGCACATCATAGATTCTACTGCTTTCTAATGGGGCCCTTTGCTCTTTCACCATTCTCAGTTTTTCTGTTATTTTTGTTTCAACTTCTAAATATGGGTAAAGTATTAACTTTTGTTAAAATTCTCCCAATTTTTTGGTGATACCTATCACATATGGCATTATGGCTTTTTGTTTTTGGTCTTTACTAGGCCAGTTTTTCTTGAGTTTGATGGTCATTGCTCTCGTTATTATATCAGACCCATACCTATTTTGTTTCAGTGGTCATTTAAGATGTTCTCTTTCATTCATTAAATGTTCCATGTCCACATCTCTAGTATTTATTTTGTTTAAATTTGAGGCAGAGATGTAGCATTGTTATGAAAAAACTAACACGGCTGCATTCTTGCTAAAAATTGTATAGGTTGCATTAACATTAATTTATTACACATACATTTAATTAAATGCCCAAAAAAGTTATTTTATGTGTTTCTACACCATTTGGTCTTCTGCTATTGTGAGCAAAAGTTTCTTTCCACATCCTTAGCAGAGTAACTCTGGCAATCGTCATTTACTTACTGAGTAACGTGCAATTGCAAAATAAACCTTGAGTATCTTGTCAACAGTAATCTGACTTTCTGTTGACATGGAAGATCTCACCTTCAATAATCTTCTTTCAGTTATTTCTTTTAGAGCAAGTGGAAAAGAAACCAAAGGTGTACAGCTGCTAGTTTTATGATGGACTATGTGTACTTATCTTTCTTTGATGCTACTGACAGTTTTAATACACCTTGTGATTTTCAAATCTCTGGTTACTTTAAGAGATCTGTTGTGTTTCTAGTGTCTACTTTAATATTTTTATTTTGTTAACATAAAGAAATTTATTTGCATACTGGGTTCTGGGACATGTTTGTCCTAAATACAAGATACACACTTAAGAAAGCACCTTTGAAGTTACATTTTATATTCAGATTTGTGCACAAAACAAATAATTGAACTAGTAAAGAATGTTGCATATGTCAATATGAATATCATAGCAATTTTAAGTTGAAATTGCGATAGAAAGTGTTTAAAAATTAGTTAATTTTGGCCTTTGGAATCGCATTGAAGTAGAGACTATCTTGACAAAATTGTAATGAGGTTTGTGTTAAATTTTGTTATTTGTTGTCTCTGTTTTATGACTGAAGCTCCCTAGGAGCAAAGTAGAAGTCATATGAGTACTTGGAAAAACTAACAAACTCTACCATTGATAAGTTTTAAATACTAACAGAGTTTACTCCACAATGATAAGGTACAGATTTTGGACCAAACGTCAGCCCCATATGTCATACAATTGGATATACAGATAAAGTTATTACCAAAGTTGACAGAATATACTATTGACTTGTTATATGATAATTACTTTAATTTTGTTCTGTATTTCAGGTTCTCATGATATACATTGCATGCGGGACATGAGAGATGCACTTGGAGCCTTAGGACCTGTAGATGGGCAAAACCCTGAACTCAATAATCTGACTTGTTCTATGACAGAAGTGGAGTCGGGTGATATTGTTTTCCTGACGTCTGATGGTGTATCAGATAACTTTGATCCTGTAGTTGGAAAGTTTGCTGTTCTTCCACCTGCACAACAAAATTCAGGAACTGATAGCACAAAAACTGCCACAAATTCTCTAAAAGTTTCTGGAAGTACAATGAAAATGTCTGCTTCAAATACTTCTTCAAGAATAGTTGGAAGTGGTGATGTGTTACCAAACTCATTACCTACAGTACAGGCTTATCAGAGGCATGAGTTATCATTACTAAGAATGGAAGATTTGCTGAAAAATGGAGTCTCTGGTAATGGGCCTCCGTGTGCTGATGCAAAAACATTATGCGATTTACTTTTAGATTTTGCAACAAGACTGACAGCAGCAAAACGTCATATACTGGAGGATCCAGACTTGTATTACACAGTTTCTGATAATTCCGAACAACTTAAAGAACTTTCTAGAGCTGAACAACGTACAAGGCGTAAGAAGGTATGTGAGAAATTAGCTATGGTACCTGGAAAGTTGGATCATGCTACAGTAGTTGCATACAAAGTAGGTGTTCACAAGATTGATGAATTGAAAAGCAAACAGAAGATTAATGACAAAGAATCAGATAGAAAGCCTGATGAAAACTTCTTAGAAACTATTTTGTAAAAGCTGTAAAAAATTTTTTTTACTGACTGAAGTAGAAGTGCTTGATATGGTTTTACTATGGTAACTGTAGGTTTTTTTTTGTTGTGAAAAATGCTGCTTGATTTAATATTATTCAGCAGATTAATTGGAATTAACAGTGGTTATAATTAATATTATTCAAACATATACATACTAATCACATTGTCTTGACGTAACATTATCAATCATAAAAGGGAAAGAAAATAATAGAAAATAAATTGCAATTTTTGAAAATTTAATGAATTCTGTACATTATGACATTATTACTTAACATAAATTCTTAAGTAACAGAACACTTCTTGGCATTAACTTAAAAAGAGGAGACATCTACCAAGTGTGGTATACATAATATTACAGTATGACGAAAACAAGCAAATCTTCAGTAACTGAGCTGACAGGGATTTCTGCCAATCCATTATTTAAACTTCAGTTCACTGTATAGTCATAATCTTGAAGTTTTAGGAATCTTAATTTTATTTGTGAATAGAAGAAGTTTGGAACATTATGGTAGAAATTTGTATTTTTGTAGAACTAATACACAGACTGCATTTGAGGAAAATTCTTTGTCTGCAACATGAGAGTTGTCTTTATGTGCAAGAATGTATATATAACTGTAAATTTATTTTAATGTTACACTAAATGGAGTATCTCTGAATATTAGTTTATATGAATCAATTGCATTAATTCCAGTAAACCATTGTTTAAATTTTCTTGCTGGCAACCATCATGTGAGAAATAGCAGAGTCTGAAATGCTTTTTCAGCTGGTTAAACACTAATAAATAATACTGCATTCAGTGCAATTGAATGTTTCTTAGAGGTGTTACAAAATATAGTATTAAATTTTTGTGTGGAACCAATTTCTCAGTATTGAGTCAACAATTAAAGAAGTAAGTATTTATATAAGAATTGATAATTTTTTTTCCTCCACGGCTTGTGTACATATTTCTTTTATTAATCAAGCTTTGTACATAGCAACTAGAAAGACATTCAAATAATTAGTTTTGGCAGTATAACTTTCAAAATTTAAGTTCTTGTGTAATACTTCAAATTCAAAAGAAAGTAAAGCAAAATAAAAAAGATTAAAAGGAATGAATGATCAAATTTGATGAAAATCAGCACGAACTGTTAAAAAAAAAATATTTAATTTGAATGATAATTAGAGTGAAAATGCTTCTAAGTAGTATGTAATAAAGGGAAGTGTAGTGAAATTAAACCCATCACTTACCACATATGAAGGCAGGAAGGCAATGATGAACATACAAAACATGAACACAATTAAAAAAATTTCAATATAAAACTTATTCACACAAAGCAGTATCGGATTAACCACGTAGCAGGAGTTAGCAAATGATACGGGCCTCACGCCTTTTGGGGGGCCTTGCACCTCCTAGGGGGGCCCCCACGCCTAGGCTAGATGGGCGACTTTTTTTTTTAGCTTTACTATTTTCCCCGGACGGCAAAAATCTAGAGTCTCTTCTTCACATTTGCTACGGGCCTCGCGCTGTCTTAATCCAGCCCTGACACAAAGAGACAAGAGATTAGTTAGTCAGACAACCGCACACACAGTATCTTGATATTACTTCTTTTTATTATTAGTTTCTACCTGTAATTCATTTAATGTCCACACAACAAACATCAAAAATAAATATATGTTCTTTTGATTATTGTAAAATGTTTAAAGATGAGTAATTGTTAAATGTATTAGACCTTAAGAGTGGTCAAGCAGTGCTTTTAATAGCCTCTGTGATCTGTCATGAGGTCTCTGGCATTCATAGTGCATGCCTGTGAACCAGAAGATCATAGAGAAAAAGTGGCACCATTGTCACTGGGGAAACATTGTTTCACCCCTCAATAATCCAGAAGTCTTTCAGCACCCATTTCCTGACAGTAACACAGTTTTTCTGTATTAGCATGTATGAGTCTACATTGGAAGCATTCACAATAGACCTCTCACCCACAAATCATAATCACCTCCTTAGTGAATTTCTTAATTAGTGGTAAAAGTATTGCCTTTTTGTTGAATTTTTTATGCATTGCCCAAGTCTACAGGGATCATCACTTCTGAATGTACTGTCACCTTGTGACTCAGGACAATATTCTGGAGCCATAAAAACAGTCCCGAGGACCGAGATTTAGGCAGGAGGGCAGCAAAAAACTCAAAAAACACTAAACATACTTCACAGTATTTCAGTATGAACTTTATTAATATAAAGATGCAAAACATGTGGCAATGGAGTAAGATGTACACACACACACACACACACACACACACACACACACACACACACACACACACACAGTGTCTCGGCACATGATTAAAATAAGGGGAAGACTTGGTGTGTGTGTTTATCCAACCCTCTCGCCATGTTCGTCTCTGCACAAATAATGTTTGTACCAAAATACTGTTTTGTGTTCAGTGCTGCCCTCCTGCCTTCATCTGTGGTAAATGATGGATTAACTTTCCTTATCCTTCCATGTTTTATAGATTTAATTTCCTTATACAAGGTCTAATAAATGTTGAACGTTTATGAGTATAATACAGAAATTTAAAGTATGAAAATAATGATATTTTTGCTGTTTAGAAGGTTGTCTATCTGAACAAGAATACATAAGAGTTCAGTTTTCACAAAGAGCTTCTTATATGCTAGATTGAAACACAATGAATTATTCTCAAGAAGTTGAACGAGGCACGTGTAAAAGCCCATATTTATTCTTACTGTTAGAAAACTATTACTCAAAATATTTAGTATTTAGTGGTTTGTTGTTTATATTTGGAGATGGGAAAGCAGAAATTTGGCTGCATTATTTTTTAAAGGTGTTTTTAAATTATTTATTTTTATTGTGTGATTATTATATTGTAAAAATGAAAGAAGGCACTAAGGCAATTCAAGCACTGACAGGTGCAGTGTGCTTTTTAAAATACTTGATAATATTATCAAAAAGACATTGCAATCAGTTATACTTGAACTTCTCACATAAAGGAGAAGAAAACTTTAGTATTGAAAATTAGGTAATTTTACATTCCATGTAGCTACAGTATATGAAGTAGTTAAGTGTCAAAAGATAGAAGCAATTATGATTCTGCAATTGAATTATAAACTGTAATTGTTATGCAGGGGACTGAAATGTGATAGCACTTTGTTTTTTTCTTAGTAAATTTGGTTTTTGGTTCTAATACTATGACTAAACGTGTTTAGGTTAGTTATTTTCAGCAAGAATTATTGATGGTACATCAGATATACCAAATTCCAGTATTTCAATAAGCTGTTAGAGGAATGTTAGTTTTACTGCATTAAAAAAGAAATACACACACATTGTCCTCAGGTTGGAATCAAAGGGCTCACAGAAACAGCAATTTGGTGAATCATTTAGAATAATACCTCATAACAATGTTTCATGGACAGGCGTACATAATGACACTTGTGGCCTATTTTTCAGTTCTACTGTTCTTCCTAAACAGAATTATTATATTTTGTACTGCACAAATTTCTTGTGAACCAGATTTTTCATACTTTGATATACTACACTGTTTTCGCTTCCCACTGTTATTAGAAGCCAAGATATTACGGTAGGAAGAAGATCCAGTGCAAAATATACAACTTTTATTATCATGATCTTTGAAAGCAAACATAGTTTACCGGGGGGGGGGGGATTTCCAAGAGGATATCAAACATATACCAGATTAGGACTAAACTTTAATAAAATAAATCTTGGAAGGAAAAATTGAAAGAAAAAGGAGGAGGAAAATGAAGCTGTTAAGATAAGGTAATTGCATCTGTGTGATAGTAATGATTAATATGATCAGAAATATATGCATAATGATTGTGACAATAGGAATGACTAAGGATGCATTGTTGTATTCTTTTGGTTCTAACATTTCAGCTGTCTTAGCTTTCATTATCGGACTGATGCATGATTGCTCATTCACATACTGGAGATACCACATTGTAACTTTAAATTGGCTTTTGTAAAGATAGAGAAATAGTGATTTAAATTTAATGGGATTAACTCTTCTGAAGTAAATAACCAATGTTTGTATATCTACCTGAAAATTCTATTCTGTCCATTTCAGGATTTTCACAAACATATTCTGTAAAGTTAAAGGAAAACTAAAAGTGATTTTGGATTGAAAAGAGACTCAACATCGTGCTATTTTGCAAATCAAAAATATATTTATATAAACTTTTGCACTCAGTCAAACACCAATTTTTATTACCAGTAGGGCTAAATAAAAATAAAAGAATAGCTATTTACATTTTTTTTTAAAATTGCCCAGACATTGTGTAAAACATACGTAAACGTATTTGAAGTGTACAAAATATAGAAACAAAGCATTAGAAGTAGGCAGCTGAAGTTTTTTGTTATTCTATCGAACTGTCCCAAAATGGTATAGTTGCAAATACAACATTTTGCTGCATCAATGTTACTACTTATTTAAATGGCTGTAATTGTAATCAAAATTCATTGAAAATAGAAATAGACACTCATTTTTCTTTTACTAGTAAAGCAAAACACTTTCAGGATAAAGTGGTACAAAAGAGTAATCAGCCAATACTAAATTGCAGAAGAGACAATTTCACTATCATGTACCGAAATACTGAATCACTTGTGATTTTACAGTTTTTAATAACCAGTCCTTTACACGCAATCTTTCAATGTTTTTCTCTGTTATAATATGTTTAGTAATAATATTGCTTTCATTTGGGGTTTATAATATCTAATGCTTACCTTGTGAAGTAGGAAGTAAAATACTGTACTCTGTTATAATTGCTTCTATTACAACTATGCACAATGCTTAATATTGTGATAAAATGTTTATTACTTTGGTTGGCTAAATACTGTTCAGGTGTTAGCTGATATTCATTATATTCATTGGAGTTAAAACATTTTTATTTTATTTTTTAAATTATATTGCTCAACGTAGTCTATTGTATTTAATAAATCACATCATTAATATTCCTATACCAAAGTACTGTATGTAACATCATACACTAAGCTGACATTAATAACAGGAATTCAAAGTACTTTTTTTATTTTAAACTTTATATTGCTCATTATAATTTATTTTAATTTAGGTACTATGTTAATTGAGATTATAAAATGTTTTTATATAGATAATTTTCTTTACACTGCTGACATGTTGTTAAATATGAAGAGATTTATGTTCATTACTGTGTTAAAAAATAAATTATTGTAGTGTTGATTCATGGGTTAACTCGGTCGCTTATTGTTCTTTTAATCATTTTAAACTGTAATTTATTTTAAGCATTTTATACAGTGATTTGTATATGTATAACTGTGATACAATCCATCTTAATAAAACACTGTTGAATTTCTTGTACTTATTGTTAAATATGCTTGTCGAAATTTTATTTAGACCTTACTAGACCTTACTCATCACCTCATACTTTTTATAACATTTGTAAAAAAGAAAAAGAAAATAGCTTATGTAATATACGTAGGAGGTTAGAAGCTGCATCTTCTTGCAGTTATTTCTATCATCACTGTTTGATTGCTGTGCAAGTTGACTGCATGAGAAGTTTTTAATACATGAGAAACTTGAGAGAATCTTTACGAAAACTGTTTGTGTTGTATTGACAAGCATGATGTTAGTTTTGAGAAACTTGCAGCAGTGTTATACTTTACAAAAAATATTAATAATAGTGAAAGAATGTTAGGCAAAGAAAGCATGAAGATAGAGAATGATGATTTGGATCAGCATACATACTCCTACACACAAGAAAATTTTAATGTTAGACGTAGAAAAGTTTGGATTCAAAACCCTCTGTTGAAAGGACATGATTTACACCTGATCCCAAATTTTAATACCTTTTGTTTCTACCAGATCCAAAGTAAATTAAATTTATTCACTGAACCTGATTGATGAGTAGTTTACGCCTGTGTCTAACATTCAGGAGGATATGGGTTCAATCGTTGTTCCTGCCATCCAGATTTCAATTTTCCATGGTATCCCAAATGTATTCCAGGTCATGACTGGATGGTTCCTTCAAAAGACCGTGACAGAATTCGTTCCTATTCCTTTCCCCAAATCCTATCCTGTCTGTAATGACCTCGATGTTTACGAGCTTTAAAACCCTAACAAAAAAATTATTCACTGAAAAAGTAAATGGGGGTTTCAGATTAATTTCTATTTATTTAAATAGCAATACAGTAAAATCAATACTTGCTTTGTTTTTATTATTATTGAAGAACTGAAAAGACGTTATAAATTTATTTATTCATTTTGTTAAAGAACTCCAATTCTGAAGAATGATTAGAGCTGAGAGTTTTGTTTACGTTACAAGTAGTTAGTTCTTCTTTCAATTTATATGTAGATAACCTTCATATATGTACCTTTCTGTGGCAGTTTTGTTTTATTTTCATTGATTGAGAACTAAGTTTTTGGGAAATGCTGTATACAAGCTAACAAATGATTCAATGTCTACAGTATTGCAAATTATATAACAAGGCATACTTTATTGAGCTGTAAATCACAAAAAATGTACTTTTTCATTTATGGAAGGTAATTTGCAAGGCAATTCTGATATGAATTCAGAATTGTTCTTAACTTCAGTTGTCTATCGGTTTGACTGATAATAACTGGTTTTTTGATAATTACAGTTACTGGAGTTTTTCATATTCTTATCAAAAACACAGAGGTAGGCTGTCTGCTCGCTAGTCTTGGGCAGGTGGCTTCCATAGATAGTGGAGAAATCTCTTGAATAAGGATCACCAGTGGAGTTGGTACGGGCATTCTGTGAATTAGAGTTGAAAATGAGATTTTTGGTATTTTATTAAGTGAATATTGTAAGCTGCTTGAAGCAAGTAAGTGGACAGTGCCTACATGAGAAATTCTGCTGACTGTCAAGGCTTCTGCAGTGCGAAGTACTCATGCTTCCAACATGTGATCGCTCATGATAAGTACACCAGCGCAGCATGGTCTTAGTCTATTCTGCCAGCAACCATGTAGAAGGTAAGAGAATTCCCGTCCGGGCATCCAGATTTGGGTTTTCCATGGTTTCCCAAATCACTCCAGGCAAATGCCGGAATGCTTCCTTCAAAAGTGAATCCTCAATGACGACCAACTGACACAAACTTGTGATCTTTCATCGTATTTATGTGATCGTCGAGTTATAAAATCCATTATTTATTCAACCACCAATATCAACTGTTATGAAAAAGGACTCAAGGCAAAGATTCGGGAAGAGACATTTATTCCTTTTCATAATCTTAAGAGTGACAGCCTCATCTCCTCTGGTACCTCCAACGCCTTCGACGTTGGCAACAACATCTCTGCCTCCACCAGCATCAGAGACTATGACCTCCGGAACGGCGTGTTTCACAAACGGACTAATTCGGCTAGTTACATCAGGGAATTTTACAAGGGCATAGCCAGGTACGGGAAGAGGAGGGGCAGCTGCCCCCCCCCCCCAACAGGACGCGGCTATGCGCTCGATCGGAGTTCTGCCGAACCAAAGAGTAAACAATGTTAAGCAACTCTCAAAAATTAATTCGGTTTGCGCCATTTAAACCTGCTTGCTACTGCTATCTGGGGGAAACAGACGTTAACGAGGGCGAGGCGGCACGACTCTTCAGACATGGTGCTGCTGGCGACTCAAAACTGCGTATCGACTATGTGCGCGAGCCTGTTCGAGCGCACAAAACCGGTTATTTGCCGCGCGAACCATTGCTGTTTACGAGCGCGGTTGCCGCGCGTGGCATCGCAACGCAACCCAGCAAGCATTGCGTCGCAAACTATCTAGGCACTGTCTTTTCGTGGAAATTTCAAGTACACGAGTAGCTGCAACTTTCACTGTGATGCATGACACTGTATACTAAAAACCTAAACGAAAAGTGATTTGGTGGATATAGAAATTGTATTTTAATGGAATACAGTATGGTGAGAAACTCGTGGAAGACATGAGATATGAATGAAGCCATCGAGGATACAATAAACAAATTTTACGAGAATGACAATGGTAGAGTTCATGAAATCATTAATTGAGTCAGTAAACGCCCAATTTCGGGAGGCGATTTCAATTACTGAAAGACGCTGTGACTTCAAGATTTCTAGCGATTTGAGACTCGTGTACTAGCCTGCAATACCTTTTTCGAGTGTCAAAACAATCATTTTCTTGAACAGTTCTATATGTTATTGACGCATTATGTAAAGCTCTGAAAGAATAGGCAAAGATAAGGTAGTAGCACCTATTTTCTACTAAATTTTTTATTGCTATTCAATTTCCTGTTGCCATTCTTAACGAGAACTTACTCCTTACTTAGGTAAAATGTGTTGAGTTAATCATGTCATCGCCGATTCTATAGATTCGTTGGAGTTTCAAGTGACGGTTGTAGTGGTGATGGAGGTGATACCATCGGAGTCTGATTAGGCTGCACATTTGCCACTACACAAACAAATTCTTGCACCGTACAATTGTACCAAAAGCAACAGTTTTCGTTATCCATGGTAACAAACTATCGCTGTGCCGCGTGAGCCAATTCGAACAAAGACACTTCCGTCCTAACTGCGTGAGAGCCAAGTAGCGGGGGGCCTTTGCCGCATGCCTAAATACCGATAGACTGCAGGCTGACATAACTCGCACACCGCATCGGATCGTTTGTACTGTGACATCGCCGGAGCGCGCTCTAATAATTTATTTTTTATAACAATGGATATAAGGAAGTTTTTTAAAAGTAATTAATTTTTATTTACCACAAGGCTTTTAATAGTAGGCCTATTACAGACAATACCTACAAAAAGTACGACTTTAGTTTAATAACTATAGTTAGCTGCATTCGTTTGTATTTTATTTATTTTTATTATCACTAAGCGATTGTTAAAAAGTCAATAGTGTAAGAGCTAATATGTGATAAAATATTTATTACTCTTGAATTTACTGTATATTTCTCCTAGGTGCCCCGATTCGCTCGGATAAGAGTTGGGTCGGTCCAACGGTCACGTTTTTTAACTCATTCTGTGGTCGTATCTATACTGCTACATACAGTGTTACAGCCCATATTAATTACAGTATTATAAATTAAGTAAAATGGTATTGGAGAGAGATGCTAAAAATCTGCTTGGTACCTTCCTGAAAATTACAACTTTTCTGTAGCGTTGAGAGCCTAGGAGATTGTGTTCTGAATTCTACTACTGACTCTATTATTTTGAGGTTGACTATGAATCCTGTTCTGAATTGTGCACATTGCTTCATTACTCTTTTTCCTTGTATTCCCTTGAAAATTCTAAACCCTGTGATTCCATCGGTTCCTGATCAATATTTCTCATTTCCTGGATTCCGGCTATCATTATACTTTGACGATCCATTTCGTCTGTCAAAATTTTGAGTTTCCCTGGTTGGATGGGAGAGTTTATATTGTGTGTTGCTCTGTTATTTATCTGCCCTGCTTCAATTCTAAATTTTTTTCTTCTGTTGGTCTTGGGTATTTTCAGATGCTCCGACTCATCTAGGTCATCTTTCAAGTGACTGCCCAACGTATCCGAGTGCAGTCTTCCCTGATTGTTGCCAGGGGGTGCAATTTTCTTTAAAAGAATTCCTTCCATGTTGACTTTAAAAGGTATTTAAGCCCGCGTGGAGCAAGCTCCGAGTTACAACTAAGGTTGTTAACTGTAAAGATTGTTGTGTGTTTGGTCCGCGAGAGCTAATTTATTTCACTCAAGTCCGCCGGCAAGCCGGTTTAGGCCCCCCCCCCCCCCCCCTTATCCGCCACCTGGGACGTGCCACGTCGGAGTATCACCTCTCCGCCTAATATGACAGCATAGCAGGTTCGTGGAAATGCTCGTATATAAATAAAAACAATAATAAACGAAAACAAATTAGTGGGTCTGCATTTTTTGGTAATTTTTTTAAAATGTATTTTCATGATATATTTACTATCTGATTCACGAAAGTCTTTCTCTGGAATAATATAATAATTCCGACTGGAACCGCGTCAATTTTTTAATCCTAACGTTTCAGCGATCATTCTTTGGTTTTCATCAGAGAACACAATCATTTGATAGAATTTTTTGTCGAAAAAAGAAATATCTGCTGAAGTATCTAATATGTTCAGCTTACTGTTTGAGTTGTTTTGTAAAAGCGATAACTCCAGAAAAATTGATGTTTTCTTTTAAACTTTAAGAGGCTATATACTACTTCAAATTTTGAAAGAATTTTTGAATCAGTAGTTTCAGAAATGAAGTGATGAATTAGATTTTATATGGTTTTCACCAAAATATTGTACAAATTGTAGGATAAAAAGATAAATCAAAACTTTTTGAGAGTCTGCGTGTTGCTTGCTTTGGTGTGATATGTAACACTATCACTGACCAATCAATCATTTTTTATTATTAATTTACTATTATCATTATTGATTGATGTTGCATTTATTAATTATAAGTATACTGAGTAATTGTATTTATGTTTGTAATTTTATTTATAATATTATTGGGTTTTTACAAACTGTACTTTGTTTAGTAAATGGGATAGCATGGTGTTGTTATATTTAAGTAATAATCTTTGAAGCTGGCCACCACAGCTGTGCGGTAAGCGATTGTTGGTTGGTCACCTGCATGGCAGGGCGCGGAGTAATGTGTGTGTCGCTCCGCTCGGAGAAGGTTGTATAGCGTGAGTTCATGCGCTCTGTACACAAGTTAAAATAGCTTGTGAGATGTATTTGAAACTTGTTTCAGTGTTGTTTCAAGCAACGGTACTGATTAAATTCAGTAATATTTCATTTCTAGACGCTGTAATAATACCTCTCAATTTGTTTGGCGGACATATGCCAGAAAATTGTCATTAAAACTATCCGAGCTAACGGCTTGCATGTGTTTAAAGAGGAGATTTGGGCCGTTCTCGTCTAAATATCACGCCATCATCCACTAACTGAGTGGTTAGCTCACATTGGCTGACCGTTTCCAGCATAACTGGCAGCTTACATTTGGCGACCAATATCATGATAGCTCACAGATACCAATGAAGATAAAAAAAAAAATAGTGTGCTTCCGCCCGGCGGTAAACACCCTATAATTATTTTCGTAACCCATGATTTTTCCAAATTTGCTGTTATCGTTGTGTTGAGGCTAGTAAGAACTGAAGTAGTGGGAGTTACAAACTCCTAAGTCAAAAGATTCAGAAGTTGTGGGGGTATAACAGGCAGACAGACAAATTTGAACCGCAGACAGATTAATGACGACCACAGAAAAGAAATAGAACAAAAGAAGAAGGCTCTTCTCCTTATGTAAAGGGAGTTACTGAGAGGATAGGTAAAGTGCTGGCCAAGATCAATGTTCAACCTCTCTTCACCAGTGAGAGATCAAGGTTCGAAGCATTTTAAGATCAGTAAAAGATCGCAGAGCTCCGTTACAATCGAACGGTGTGTATAAGATTCCCTATGATTGTGGTC
>JARYHS010013616.1:0-34806 GCA_031002005.1 Vandiemenella viatica | reverse complement strand
GAGGGCCTGTTTTGAGTTTTGATCCATTTCCACCTTTGGACTCTATTGATATCTATACAAGACCTAACCGCATAACTACAGTTTTAGAAAGATCAAATGCATTTTCAATGTTTTTCCGTTCACTGATGCCAACCTTCAGTTTAAATCCACAACAGTTGCTGTTGATCCATTACGTTTGTAAGTCAACCAAAGATATATTTTTCTTTTGTAATTTCAATCTTGGTAATAAGTGCTCACTTATTTTATTAGTGGTGGTATTTTGTTTGGTTTTTAAATTAAAGCTATCCACTAGATTTTAAACACAAAAGTTATTTTAAGCGTATAGGAATATGAAATTCTTCAATTCGCAGTAATGGTTGTGACACTTTTATATTGGGATTGTAATTTCACTGTGATTTAAAGTTCTTTTGAATTCTTTTATTGCTACATAATTGTTTTAATTGAAATTCATTTCATGCAGTTATACATGAACAAAGGTTTTGTTTCATCTATTGACACCTTGGAGAAAGACCTTGAATGTTGAAAACAATTTTCAGTGTGTGTGAGTGGTTATATGGCCAAATAGTAAATCTCTGACTGGGAATTGAGAGGTCCTTGATTTGAATCTTCGTTGAGTAGTTTATAGGTTTGATTTGTGAACATATAATACAATAATTATTTTTGTAGGTGAAGCCATAACACAAAACATGTTGCAGTTTCTAAAACCTGTTTCTAAGTTAGTAAGGCCACATAACACTTAAGTTTACTCTGTATTTAAAACTAGCTTCAAGGACATCAAAAACGACAGGATAAACAGACTTCTGAAAATTCATTTCTTCAAGCTTACTGTAACAGTGACAGATAATATTGTGAAAACATTTACATTGAATATAAATAGCTTCTAAAACTGTTAAAAATAATGCTTTTAATGCATTATACTAACAGTTCATTTCCTCACAGAAACTTAGCTAAATACAACTGTTATTAAATAATGCTCATTACCTAAAAAAAATTGTGTAATGTGGTACATCTCTTAGTTCACTGTTTCAGTGATATCTTTGGTCAGAAAGTATAAGAGATCATCTACATCGACTGAATATAATAAACAAAAAATGACTAATAATTAATACATTACTTTAAATACAATAAATACTTTTCTTTCATTGTTCTGGCTTCTTAGTGGTTGCTTAGTTAAAAAGAATTTTTGCCCGTAACCTCGATTTTGCAGTAACATCTGTGGATTCAAATAGTTCCCGCAGTGAACAAAGTTGCTTTTTATATAAATAGACTAGTATTTGCCCGTTGCTTCACGCTGGTGTGCTTTGGTATGTGTAAAAATTCTTTGCCAATTTTATTTTATTACTAAATATTGATGTAGACAGGCATGAATTGTAAATGCCTTCTGAAAACTTTCTCTTGTTTCAGTTATAACCTTAGGTTCAATTTTCATACTGAGTTTTGTTTCATTCATATTTTAAAATCTGTATGAAAAATTAAGTGGTAATTATTGTGTGAAGGAAATTAATATATTCTTTAGAAAGTGTTTTATTTTTATGGTAAACTGAGTGAGAAATGTTTAAGAGAAATGAGATTTTTCCTTAACCGTACTTGGTAGGTCAATCAGAATAGCTCAGTGTGCATTTTTTAAATGTTTGTACGGAGGATTGCGTCGCAAATTTATATCAATATAGTGCCTACCTGTGTCTTCATCCTCTTGGGAGTGTATTATACTAAGAGTTTTCTTCATTAATAATACTAGTAATAGTAACAAGTATTTCAATGAAATAATAACAATTTATTTACATTCTTTAAAAAAAAAAAAATGGTATCATTTGATCACTGAAATAGAATTTTGCTGTAGTTGTTGTTGTAGTTTAAATATTGGTCTTATTTTGATGTTGATACAATCAATTATTTCTGCTTTAAAATAGAAATTTGCATGGATTAAAACTAATCTTATCATACATTAAGAATTATTTTTAATTTCTTTTGCATTCAAATTGCCAGTGTGTTAAGATTCAATTACGATACAGTGTATGTAGTAAGGCATATGGGAGTGAAGCTATGATTTCCAAATGGCAGTATTATCAGAGGTTGTGGTTCGGTTGAAATGCAGCCTAGAACAGAATGAAAGTTGATACGCTTTGTTAAAACTTAAGGGACAATGGATTCTGCATTATAATTTAGGAGGTGTAGCATTAGGTTTTGTATTATTTTTAATTCTCTCTGCTTTCAATTACTGATGTCATTTGTTACACGTAAGTACTTCCAGCAGCCAAGTTTCAATGGCGAAGCAGTGAATGTATTAATGAGCATGTGGCAGAAGCTATGATTTTCTGATGGAAACATTGGCCAAGTTTGGGGTTAGGTTGAATTGGTTTAATTGGTTCCATGTTTTCATGAACTCTATAACATGTAAGTTAAAGGTAACATCTTATTTCTCATAATCATTGCTTCACTTACTTTATAAACATCATTTTTTTATTATTATTATTATTATTTGCACAGTTTATTCAACTGGCTGTGGTTTAAACAGCAACAAAAATTTTCACACACGTTTCTTGGGCGATATTATTCAATAATAGTTACCCAATATATACAGGGTGCGCCAGAGAAACTTACTTATTTGAAAAAATTCCCACGTGGTGAGTTGGGCGGGTAGAGGGGCGAGAGGGGGCGCATCTGGAGGGGGAAGTTCCCAAGATTGTTTCTCCCTCCAGTCAGTTGCCATCATGCTCTGGTCTAGAGACCAGCAGGCCTTCGCAGTCGAGAGCTTCTTTTCTAACGGTCGCTCAATGGTTGCTACGCAATGTGCCTTCTGCGCTCTCTTTGAAATTCCTCCTCACAGACTCGTTCCTGGCTGTAATTCCATTCTGTCGTGGGTTAACTCATTTCGGGAGTGTGGAAGTGTCACTAAACCCAGAAATGGACATCAACGGACCATCAGAACTCCGGAAAATATCGGAAGAGTGAGGCAGTCAGTTGTGCGTTCTCCCCGACGTTCGGTTCGCAAACACGCAGCTGCTATGGGAATTTCTGACACCACTGTTCAACGAATTCTCCATGAAGACCTTCAATTTCATCCCTATAAATTGGCTGTTGTGCAAGAATTAACTGAACGCGATTTTGTTGCCCGTCAAAATGCATGTGAAATGCTGATTGACAACCTGCCTGAAGACGCGGTCATTTTTTCACTGACGAGGCTCACTTCCACATATCCGGCTGCGTC
Source organism: Vandiemenella viatica (assembly GCA_031002005.1). Taxonomy (NCBI): domain Eukaryota; kingdom Metazoa; phylum Arthropoda; class Insecta; order Orthoptera; family Morabidae; genus Vandiemenella; species Vandiemenella viatica. The sequence goes on along the minus strand of JARYHS010013616.1, from coordinate 31,598 downwards.
AACAAGCAAAACATGCATTATGGGTGTGGTGTAAATCCACGTGAGCTTCCCAGAAGCCACTTAATTGTGAGCGAGTTACTGTCTGGTGTGCGATGTCGGTAATGGGAATAATTGGTCCTTATTTTTTTGAAGAAAACGAACGCGCAGTTATTGTGAATGGAGCTCGTTACAGGAACATGATCGAGGAATTTTTTCTTCCAAGACTCGAAGAAATGAACGTTAGGAACGTGTGGTTTCAGCAAGATGGAGCCACAGCACACACAGCACGAGACTCAATGAAATTGTTGCGACAACATTTCCCCGACCGCCTCATCTCTCTCAGAGGCGATCTCCAATGGCCGGCACGCTCTCCAGATTTGACTCCGTGCGATTTCTTCTTATGGGGCTATTTGAAATCCCTGGTTTATGTCGATCAACCACGGACCATAGCACACCTCAAGAACAACATTCGCGACGCCATTGCCAACATACCGATTGATATGCTGCAAAGAGTGGATACGAATTTCAAAAATCGACTTCATCAGTGTATGCGCAATGGGTGTCGCCATCTATCTGATGTCATTTTCAAGACTGCATGAAATAAAAAATTGGGATATTGTATTCTCAAATAAAAAAAATTTTAAAACAATAACTGAAGTACTTTTGTTTTTATTGACCTTTCAAATAAGTAAGTTTCTCTGGCGCACCCTGTATTAATAGAAAAAGTACATTAAAATATGGGCAGTTATTATGCAAGAAATACATGTTATGGTATTTATGGTAGCTGTTTCTCAGACATCTTTCTTCGAGAAAACGCTGAATTTCGTATCCGTGATGACATGTAAGGAAGAAATATTGGCATATTAACGTCTTTTATTGTACTGAATTTCGTGATCATGAAGACATTTTGTACCAGAGACAATATATGTCTACCACATTGGTAATCTAACACATTTCACATGGTAACTGAACTGTTAGGATGCAAGTAAATGCTTATTACTTTTGATTCATGTATTCCGTTCATTTTAAAGTACTGTGTTCCATAAAACTGAAAAAAAATAAACCGAATCCTGTTTTTGTGATTATTGGGAAAGGAGTGTGTGTCTGAAGTGCAAATGATCTGTGGCTAACAATTTTCCATATAGAAGGGTTTTTAATTGCTTGCTCCTGCCCGTTACATATAAATCATTAGCTACTTCCACAGATTCAGTTATTACAAAATCGAGTCAAATTTACAAAGAAGTTGGCTGTATGAACCCATTTATCATTGTGATGTTGCACCCCCTTTGACCTGGATGCATGCATCTACTTGGAACTAGCAGATTGTCGTTTCTGTCCCTGCTAGTATCCAGGATATCAAGGACCACTTACAACAGTTGTAGGCCAGCTTTCCCTCCTTGCATCCAGGGCAGTAGGGTTGCAATATTATAATAAGCAAGTTCATTCTCCTAAGTTATTTGCAAAGTTGACTTGATTTTGTGATCATGGAAATAAAATCTCATACCCTCCCAACCTGTGAATTTTCATTTCGTTCCCTCCTTCCCTCTGGTTTCTTCACTGCTTTTGTCAGGCTGTGTATCTTTGTAATCCTGTGTGTTTCCTTATTTAAGTATGACTTATACTAATATTTCTTCCTTTTTTCTTTTCTGTGTTGCTAGATGTTTGTAAATTTTGTGATGTTTAAGAGGTTGAAGTGTTTGTGTATTGGTTCCTGAGTGGGGTGCTTGACACTTTAAAGAAACCTTAATTGAAACTTTAATTGATAAAGATAGAGTAAGTTGTAAGGATAATGAAAACCAACTTTATTTGCTTGTCAAGAGTTGAAAACATTTTTTGATAAAATGAAAATTCAGAAAATTCATGAAACGGCAATCATAGTGTGTGATGTCACATCCCAGCATGCACCAGTTTTTCTCAGAGTGTTAAGCATCAGGTTGCCAATCTATGCATCATATATTTCAGGCTTTAAGTCAATCTATTACTGAGTTCTGGTTACCAATCCATAAATCAAATATTTGTAATGAAAGCTAGATTTACCAAAGCAAATGGCTCTAATTTGCGCAAAATTGATACGATGATACTGGGAAAGTTTTTTGCATAAAAGTGATTTTTTGCACAGCAGAATTCCGCCATGTAAAAATTTACCTCAGAGTATGCGTACTCAAACTGAAAGTGTAGTTTTGTGCTGAAAAATGTGCATATTGTCATATATTTAGAAGAGTTATATTAGAATGGAATATTTTTCGACGTTGTATTTGAATGTTAGTCTTTAGACTCGGCTTAGAGGATAAATTTCAGAAACTTATATAACCTAGAAAGAGTTGTTGTTATAAGCTAAATATTGATTCTTGGCTGTCCGGGTGGCGCCACGTCATGTTCATCGTAGCCAATCTATGCATCATATATTTCAGGCTTTAAGTCAATCTATTAATGCCACCCGGACAGCCAAGAATCAACTGACTCTGGCCACGGAAGCCTACGATTACAAGCTAAATATTGTTTTATAGGATCAATATTTGCAAAGGCCATAGTTAAGTTAAAAATATAGCTTAATTGCTGTGCACTTAAGTAGCTAAAGAATTAACAGCAAGAATTATTTGTGACGATATACCAATATTCAGATGAAATTATATATTAATTGTGGTGATAAGTTATAGCTAAATCTATTAAAATTTTACTGTATTTTTATTACCTATATGCTGTTAGAAAATAATAAACTGGACATTTTTAAGGTTGTACAGCACAAGCTTAACTGTAGCGATGTTACGAAAATTATGAACATATTTTGAAAAGAATTACTAACTTGCTAGATGTGTTATGTACTTGCATTTATTTACATCATGTTTGAGATCGTATAGATGATGTCCGACTAATTGCAGCAGGTTATAAAGACATTACATTTGTGGAAGCACATAATTCTCAACTTCATAAGTGTTAATCTATTTATCAATAAAAATTTAAGTTTGAGATATCAAAATTGGAGCTTATTAAACAATAAAATATATAGAAAAAACTTGGGTTAAAATATTCTTCACAAAAGTATATTGAAGACAAATATGTATATCTACACAAATAAGCCGGATCACGTTGTCCAAGTTTTAGCCATTTTTGCACATATCATCCTTGTGTGGAATCTAGATAAACAATTTGCTTTTTACGTGATGTGTTTACACACTGAGGCTCTATACACCACTTGTAAACTATAGTACTCATTTTATCAACAAAATAAACAAACCACCACTTTGCCTACAGCCACATGACCATCGGGCTCTCCAACTTACCTACCACTGAGTTCGAACTGATTCGTCTGTAGTTTTTAGTCCTGATTGTTCTCCTCTATGTATTGTCACAAAGAAAAGTACTGAAACCAGTCATATACTCAACTTTTACGCTTCTTCAGGAAGCTTGGCGCATCATCATCCCATATTGTTAGAATGTTCTCTTTGTTGGAAACCACCTCTCTTTAAAACTATTCTGTGCATGAGTTATCAGCCCAAAGTTGCACAGATGGGGTAGAGTGCAGTATACAGACACCATAATATATGTTGCAATATTTTCAAAGTAATCAACAGAGACTAACAAGCAGTTTGTAGGGGCATTGTCATGGTGAACGAACTATATATCTATTCTTGAGTGTGGCCAGATTTTTTGGATGCTTGAACTATAAGTAAGCTCTCCTCAAAGTACTGTGATTTTACAGATTGTGATTGTTGTACAGATACAGTTGTCTAATTTTCAAACTCTCAGACCTTGTTCTGGGCATCTTGTAGCATCATTAATCAATACATGAACGTCGTCTGCTCATTGGATAAGGTATAAGGAATCAGGAGGAGCGCCCTTTTCTAGTATCAGGAAAGCCGTTTGACATTTTAGGATATGTAGTTGAAGCACCGTGAAAATTTGTATAACACTTCTTTTGAAATGTAAGTACAAAATCAAAGACCTGGCTGATGGGGCATAGCCAAATTATTAACCTGAAAATTTTTATTTTATTTCAAAATTGTGTTTCATAACATCGAAAAATATATTTGAGGCATGCTGAGATTGGCACAGAATATTATTTATACGTAGAAAAAAATATTTTTGAAAATACAGGTCATTTTGGTGGGACTTTTTACCTACCACGTGATTGGGAATATTATGCCTGAGCGCAAGTAAGCAGTCTGCTGCCATTATACTGCTGACTCGCGCTCAGGTATAATATTCCCGATCACCAAAATTACCTGTATTTTCAAAAATATTTTTTCTAGTTATAAATAATATTCTGTGCCAACCTCAGCATGTCTCAAATATTTTTTTTTAAGGAATTAAAGTAGGGTAGGGAAATGAGCCACCACTTACCTTTAGATGATGGATGTGGGGCACGAACATACAGAAAAGACGAAAATACAACTGATAAAGAAATTTTTGGGATTATCCCTTTATCAACAGAAGAACATTATGGCACATGGGTGATGTTGGAGACTGCCTCACAGAAAGACTGTTGGCCAGGAAAATGGTGGTGTGGTATAACAGGCTACTATAATAATTACTCTGTGAAATGGGTAGCTAAGGAAACGTTTATATAAAACAGAGGAAGAAAGATCAAGATTAGACGAGCTTGGTGAAGGCCGTGTCGTGTTCGTTTTGAATTTTAAGTTGCTGTGAAAAATAACCTGTACATATTCAGAGGATTAAGGATGTTATAACATTATAATAAAAAAAGGAATTAACTCACATTAGTTTATTATTTATTTGGCGAAGCTGGATGATTTGGAATGGAAATTGTGTTTCTTATTTTCTCATAGCAAAGGAAATAAAACTTTAGAAGAAACTACAATAAATAATTAAGTAGATATTTTCACTATGACGACAAGGTAAAATAAATAAAAATACGAGAACAGTAAATAGAAATACGAGAGTGGGGGTAAATTCAAACAGAGGTAAAGTAGGGGCAGAAACCCTGTCACAGGGTTCCCCATCATAGGACATGCCACCTGTGAAGCCTCCCATGTACGAGGGTGAGTCAAATGAAAACCTTAAATATTTTTTTAAATATTATTTATTGTGCAGAAGTGGTACAAAGCTATATCACTTTTCAACATAATCTCCCCCACGCTCAATGCAAGTTCTCCAGCGCTTACAAAGTGCATAAATTCCTTTTAGAAAAAAATTCTTTTGCTAGTCCGCACAACCACTCATGCACCGTGTGGCGTACCTCTTCATCAGAAAGGAACTTCTTTCCTCCCATTGCTTCTTTGAGTGGTCCAAACATATGGAAATCACTTGGGGCAAGGTCTGCTGAGTATGGTGGATGAGGAAGACACTCAAAATTCAGGTCTGTGATTGTTGCAACTGTTGTACGGGCAGTGTGGGGCCTTTCATTGTCACGTTGCAAAAGGACGCCTGATGACAGCAATCCACGTTGCTTTGATTTGATTGCAGGCCAAAGATGATTTTTTAGGAGATCTGTGTATGATGCACTGGTGACAGTGGTCCCTCTAGGCAAGTAATGCTCCAAAATGATGCCTTTTTCATCCCAAAAGAAGAGTCGGCATAACCTTCCCTGCTGATGGTTCTGTTCGAAACTTCTTTGGTTTTGGTGATGAGGAATGGTGCCATTCCTTGCTCGCTCTCTTCATTTCTGGTTGGTGGAAGTGAACCCAGGTTTCGTCCCCAGTAACGATTCTTTCCAGGAAGCCATCACCTTCTCGTTCAAAGTGCCGAAGAAGTTCTTCACAAGCATCAACACGTCGTTCTCTCATTTCAGGAGTCAGCTGCCGTGGCACCTATCTTGTAGACACTTTGTGAAACTGGAGCACATCATGCACAATGTGGTGTGCTGAACCATAACTAATCTTTAAACATGCTGCAATGTCATTCAGTGTCACTCAGTGGTTTTCCATCACTATGGCGTCAACTGCTGCAATATTCTATGGAGTCACAACTCGTTGTGCCTGACCTGGATGAGGAGCATCTTCCACTCAAGTCACACCATTTGCCAACTTCCTACTCCATTCTTAGACTTGCATCACCGTACTGAACCTTCATTCTTCGATGAATTTCAATAGGTTTCACACCTTCACTACTCAAAAACCAAATAACAGAACGCTGTTCTTCCCTGGTGCAAGTCTCAAGTGGGGCTGCCATCTTTATACTAATACTGCGACAGTATGTGTGCATCTGCACTATGCTGCCACCTACAGGCCATTCTGCACGCTGCTTGTAGCACGCTTACCAACTTACAGGATAAAGGCGCGAAATTTCGATTTTTTATTACAAATTTAAGGTTTTCATTTGACTCACTCTCGTAATTTACCTGTTAACATGCAACAACTGCCTGGCTTCATATATAGGTTTGACCACAAATCCCACTTTCCATAAGAATAAATGGCCACCGATAGACGGTGTTCACACGGAACCCATAGCACCCGGTTGCTGCCCGTGCCACCACCCATGACTCGAATAATTTCAACTCATGTTTCATAGTCCGTGCTATCAGAGTCCTCGCTAATATCAGCAGCTCCTCTGAACTCAAAAGGTTGGAACTTGCCTACCAGTACAAACTGGGCACAAAGCAAACCTGGTCTCAACTTCAGATAATGCCCGATGGTTATTATTGTTATTATTACTTATGTTTACCCTTTTTTAATCTTCTCTTTGCCTCCATCCCCACTACCTATATTGAACCACCACTAACCTAATTGATGTTTACTTCATACTGTTTGGTTTAGAAAATTTTAAAATTATTATTAATGTATTTTTTGTATTATTTTATATATATATATATATATATATATATATATATATATATATATATTTTTTTTTTTTTTTTTTTTTTTTTTTTTTTTTTTTTTTTTTTGCTCTTCCCACTGACCATAGATCAGTTTGGATCCTTATCTACGCTCGGGTATTAGCTCTGAATCACTGCCCCTACTTTTCCTCTGTTTGAATTTACCCTTACCATTTTCCTGGCCAACAGGCTTTCTGTGAGATGGTCTCCAACATCACTCATCACTTATAATATTCTCTTGTTGATAAAGGGCTCATCCCGAAAATTTCTTTATCAGTTGTATTTTTGTCTTTTCTATGTGTTTGCACTCCACATCCATCATCTAATGATAAGTGATGGCTCATTTCCCTATCCTAATTTAATTCCTTTTTCTACTTAGCACCTTTGATTTCATTGTTTACCATATATTTTTAAAAAAATATGAAAAACAATTTTGAAAGAAAATAAATATTTCAAGGTTAATAATTAGGCTATGCCCAACTACCCATCGGCCAGGTCTTCGATTTTGTACTAAGACATTTCAAAAGAAGCGTTATATAAATTTTCACGGTGCCTCAAATACCTAACTATAAATGTCTACCAGCTCTTGGACTATAAGATGAAGATGGTGTGCTGAATAGTGAGAATTGCTGAAGCAGAAATATCCAAACTCTCGTTTGTTTTAAAATAGATCACATGCAATTTGATCTTTCTAACAGCAGTAATGTTCTGTTTTGCGAGAAACAAGACTGACCATGTTGACATTGTACTATCATCGTCTACCAATGTAGGATCCATTTTTCCTCCAAACATTTTTTCCCATAAAGTGCAAATCCCATAATTTCCCACCATCAAAACAGGTCAACTCAGTGGTGGGCAATTGTGGGATTGATGAAACAAATGACAGAGGAGAGAGACTGGTACAGTTTGCCGAATACTCAGAAATACCTGTCATTAACACATTTTCGAAGAAGTATCCTTCCAGAAAGTGGACTTGGAGAAGCCCAAATTTCAATATTAAAATGAGATAGACGTTTTTTCTTTCAAATACTCCTCAAATTTTTAAAGGTGTCTTAGTTCTGAACAAGTTTAACACTGGCAGCGACCACAGTCTAGTAACAGCAAGGATTGAAATAAATATAAGGGCAGAAAGAAATAAACTAATAAGAATCAAGACCAAAACCTTTATCTTTAAAAACTTGGATGGAAGTACAGATAATTTCCATTGGATGTTCCAGAGTAAGCACAAGAAGTTGGTGTCTTCTGCCTTAACAACGTCTAGAAGAGCAAGTTTGGAAACATTACAAAAGACCTATTAAAAGATAGGAGGGAAATGAAAATTCAATCTGATTATAGGATGGTAGAGTATTCTGAGTTTTTTTAAATCTTTGAGGAAAAAATTAGGGCATGTATAAAGAAGTATAATGAAGACATCTTAAGGGATAGTTTATAGAAGAAAGCAAGGTTAAAGAGAGGGAAGTGAAAGCTCACAATTGGAAAAAGCTAATAATAGCAATGAATGGAAACAATGCAGTATTTCTTACAAAGATAAATATCTAGAATTCATAAGGTTTTATAGCAATATATCTAGTAGTTTAGAGGAAACTCTGATATCCCTGACCACTCTAATGTATCTACAGTGCTACATATGCTTCCATCTGAAGTCAGATGTGCTATCGATAGCATCAAAAAAGGAATGGCCACTGGTGGCGACATTAATATCCTGAAGCTAGTTAGTGATGAAACTACCAGTCACTTGCTGCCTATGCAAATATTGATCCCTTTATCATGGAATAAAGCTAAAATCATTCTGCTACACAAGAAAGGAAGTATTCACATCATCAGAAACTATGTAGTTATATGCTTGATGTCTTTTCTGTACATAGTTTTTACAATAGTCTTGTTGAACCGAATCAATTTCATCCTTGATTCTGTGTAACCCATTGAGCAAGCAGGTTCTCACAGCAACTTTAGCACAATCAACCATATTCTGGCCCTGCGAGAACTAATTAGCCGTGCACAAATACTAGATGCCTCTTTGTGTAGCCTTTGTGGATTTTGAAATGGCATTTGATTCAGTAAATCACAAGGCTGTTCTACAAGCTTTAGCCAAACATGTGGACACAGCTTATATCAGAGTGCTCCATAACATCTATGGCACCTCCTCAGCCTTTGACAGCATTATAGAACCAACTACAGATTTCCTCATGGAAAGAGGTGTTAAGCAAGGTCATCCTATCTTTCCAAAATTATTTTCGGCTATCTTGCAGATGGTAGTGTCAAAGCTAGTGGGCAGAAAAGGAATTAAAATTTATGGTAGAAGGCTAAACAACTTAAGATTCGACAATGACATTATGCTTGTAGCTAATGATATTTACAAACTCCAAACCTTAGTTTTGGTTCTTGTCCCTTAATGATTGAACTTGCTGCTGCTGATGATGATGATGATGATGACAGTGCAAAATTACTTCTGTCGTTGTTGTGGATGAAATTGTAAGCAGTTAACATTGGCACATTTCAACATTAACTAACACCCGTGGCACATACTACCAGCTGCATTAGAACAAGTCTAAACATGCATAGAGGCGTAAAGCTATAAGTAAAGACTAACTTAATATAGTACTGGCTGATGTTTATGAAATTTTTATGTTAGTTATTAATGTCTTACAGAGTTGTATTGCGTGAATTAAAATGAAATTAAAGTTTGATTAATCTTAAAGCAAAAGGGTTTAATACACACACAGTTAAGATAAACATAACAACTAAACAATGTTTGGTTTGCATAGAAAGTTCAAAGTGGTTATATACAACAAACCTTTTCTTTGTGAACAACCATGATATATGCTCTGTTTCATGATTCTAGATGAACTGCCAGGAATTTACACCTGTTTATTCTATTCTTGATAACATTTCCTTTTGCATAAATGTTAAACAGGTGATAAAAATCATCTTGTTTTCCAAAGTAAAGACCTTCTAATGATTTTCAAAGATCAAAGTATTAAATTCCTTCTTATTGTCAAAAGTTGGACACCGTATCACAAATAGACAAAGCTATTGTAGTTTCCTTTTCTGATGCTTTGGTAGCATAGAAATCTACCACCATTTACAACGATTTATGCTAAGACAGCTTAGAGTTGCATACATTTCTTTACATAATCTGTTATCAAAGCTTGTGATGAAACTTCATGCTAAAATTTCAGTGTTTCTGTAAATTCAAATATAGGTGTTCATCATTTTATGCAATAGTGTAGTAGTTGATGGGCATAATTTTTAAGATTAAAATCGCTTGTCTTTTTTAATTATTATTCATACACAATTTTTTTAAATTGAACAACATACCATATGGATGATTTTGAACTGAAATATGTATTTCACTTTTCAATATTAGAATGCAAAAAAAATTACAAGGTTTGGCTTACCACATTATTTCCAGAATTCAGAAATTTGCTTTGTGAAAAGCTCTTATGTGCTTCCTACGTAATGTCTTCTACATATTTGAATTCTTTTTAGTGTGTGATCACGTCTTGCGCAAGACCAGCTACCTCTCTGTTAACTTTAAGAAGGGGATTTTCACCCGAAATATTGTTTTTTCTTGTTTGTGTGTTGTGTGTTGCTGCTGCCCTCCTCCCTTCAACTTTGGTGAGTGTTGGGTGTATTTTCCCTTTCTTTTCCATGTAAATATTGCCTCGCGGCATTTCTTTCCTTTCATTGTCCCTTTCTTTCATTTATGTGTGACCTGTTAGCTGTTACAAGGTAAACTAATAGCTTTGCGACCGGTTTAAAGAACTGCAGCATCTTCGAGAAAAGGTATCAGTTATACAGGCAACACAATCAAGTTAATGCGATTGTTGCATACTACTTACTGTTACAGTTCCAAAACTACATTCCTGGCAAAGCTAACCTCTCTTTGTATAGGTACTCAATGGTCTAGTCTACTTTCTAACTTGTCCATTTTGTTCACTTGTGTACATTACCAGCAAAAATAATGGACCCTTTCAAGTATTTATTACGTCTGTAATATGCTTAATTTGGTCAGCTACTTGATAACCTTCCAACTGCCTTTAAGCCTAAGTTCAAGAGATTTTTTTGGCACTAATTGCTTACCATCAGGTGTCATATATTGGTCAAAAATTATTGTATGTTCAAAATGGGGTGCAAATTGTAAGGACATTGGCTGCATACTGGGGTTGAAGTATCGCCTAAGTGCCTTAACTTACACTCTTGTAGACTCACAGTTCTCAGTAATGCTTGCTTAAATTTGATTTGCTTTAATTTGACCATGTAGCCAGGATGACTCAACTGAATGCTTAGGTCGCCACTATATTTGTTACCCACAAATAGAGAAAAGGGTTTTATGCTAACAACTGAAGCACACAAGTTCACTGTTAGAAAAATCCAAAGTTTTATTGTTCAAAGTCAATAGTTCAAAATAGCATTTACAGTTGAGCAGGCATATCGAACTCTCTTTTCCAAAAATTGCACGTTGTGGAGAGAAACTTGACCGACCGAAACCCCTTTAACAAATTTAAAAGTTCATGTTAGTTACTATATAACCCGACACGACCCAACATGGTTGAACTAGCCAGCATGGCGAACCACAACCAGCGCGACGAACGACAGACCGAAACAGACGCCAGGCAGGAACAGACAGACCGGAACAGACCCCCGGCAAGAACAGACCGGCTCTTTTATCGAAACCACGAGAACCAGTGACGTCAGCAACTGTATCACATCTTTTTCCTCCGCGTAGCTCAAAGAGTACGAAATTTGACGATCCCGATTATTAAAAATGTTCAAACTTCAACAGTATCCGGACTTATCCACTAGAAGTCCGACGGCAGTCTCTTGAGAAATTTAGAGTAATTAATTTTGAAGTTTTAGCTGTTTAAGACTCCGCGTAGTGATACATTCAAATGTGGGTAAAATCCCGAAGTGTTCTAGAACTTTTTACGCGCGTGCACAACAATCCGCGACAATCTATTTTACAAAAACTTAATTTCCGGACAAATGCTTAAACGTTTGATGAAAACCCATTTATGTATGAAATCGTCTTAATTAGGGCTATCTGCTGATGTAAAATTTAAATTGATATCTCTTTTAATAAAAAAGCTTATTATTTTCTCTTAATTAAAATCACTAATTAATCTTTACCAAATTATTTAATTTTATTGCCAAAATATCGGGGATAGTGCTGACTACAGCTCGTGATAAAAGTTCGGTTGTAGCTTTACGCGATTTAAAGATACTGCGAATCTTAGAATTTCACTATTCTGATCGCGTGTTTCAAAACTTGAACAAACGGGAATAACTCTTAAACCAAACGTTTCCCGATATGATAATTACACATAAAAATGATTATTTACCAAAAACTGTCTGTGGTACTAAATATCTAACATCAATAGACTCTTTGCACTGAATCAAGATGAAAAATATGGCGCATCTACGGTAAAGAAATTCGTTGCACTCAAAATAAACAAAAATGGAGTTGAAAAGTTACATTCGCGCCGAACAAATAGAAGACAATTTACTGTAATAGTCTGCCTCAGAAAGTAGTAACTGATTGCAACGCAATAATTTAGTGCACTGTATGAAATGCTGTTGCATATGTGGAGGCAGTATAATAAAAAAAAATTCACTTGAAGGTCTCGAAGAAATGTTGGAAAAAGTTTTTACTTAACTTGGTTGGAAACTGCGTGATGAGCTGCAGCATGTTGGTCTGCCGTTGTCGGAGCCGCGGGAAACAGCTGTTGGTGTGGTAGTCCCCCGGGCATGTCTCGTTGATCCGCTATGGGGCCGGACGGAATGTTGTGAAGTCGTGATGCCCCCCGCGATGTACCATGGCGAAGCGACGCTCATCTGGTATCGGGAGCTGCATCAGGCCTCAGTGAGCGGGTGGTGTCGTAGTCGCCGAACAATGCATGATGAGGGAGTTGCACTCGTGCCGGTTATTCCCCGAAGTGCACACGTAATATGTAGGTCGGCAATTTCTCCTCCACCGTTTGAAATTAATCAAACGCGAGCCTTACAGTCCCATGTAAGGAACCATTGGCTGCATACTGGGGTTGAAGTATCGCCTAAGTGCCTTAACTTACACTCTTGTAGACTCACAGTTCTCAGTAATGCTTGCTTAAATTTGATTTGATTTAACTTTAATTTGACCATGTAGCCATGATGACTCAACTGAATGCTTAGGTCGCCACTATATTTGTTACCCACAAATAGAGAAAAGGGTTTTATGCTAACAACTGAAGCACACAAGTTCACTGTTAGAAAAATCCAAAGTTTTATTTTCAAAGTCAATAGTTCAAAATAGCATTTACAGTTGAGCAGGCATATCGAACTCTCTTTTCCAAAAATTGCACGTTGTGGAGAGAAACTTGACCGACCGAAACCCCTTTAACAAATTTAAAAGTTCATGTTAGTTACTATATAACCCGACACGACCCAACATGGTTGAACTAGCCAGCATGGCGAACCACAACCAGCGCGACGAACGACAGACCGAAACAGACGCCAGGCAGGAACAGACAGACCGGAACAGACCCCCGGCAAGAACAGACCGGCTCTTTTATCGAAACCACGAGAACCAGTGACGTCAGCAACTGTATCACATCTTTTTCCTCCGCGTAGCTCAAAGAGTACGAAATTTATTTGACGATCCCGATTATTAAAAAATGTTCAAACTTCAACAGTATCCGGACTTATCCACTAGAAGTCCGACGGCAGTCTCTTGAGAAATTTAGAGTAATTAATTTTGAAGTTTTAGCTGTTTAAGACTCCGCGTAGTGATACATTCAAATGTGGGTAAAATCCCGAAGTGTTCTAGAACTTTTTACGTGCGTGCACAACAATCTGCGACAATCTATTTTACAAAAACTTAATTTCCGGACAAATGCTTAAACTTTTGATGAAAACCCATATATGTATGAAATCGTCTTAATTAGGGCTATCTGCTGATGTAAAATTTAAATTGATATCTCTTTTAGATAAAAAGCTTATTATTTTCTCTTAATTAAAATCACTAATTAATCTTTACCAAATTATTTAATTTTATTGCCAAAATATCGGGGATAGTGCTGACTACAGCTCGTGATAAAAGTTCGGTTGTAGCTTTACGCGATTTAAAGATACTGCGAATCTTAGAATTTCACTATTCTGATCGCGTGTTTCAAAACTTGAACAAACGGGAATAACTCTTAAACCAAACGTTTCCCGATATGATAATTACACATAAAAATGATTATTATAATGAATTACAACTATGAGCAAGATTACAGGGAAATTCCTTAAGGTTGAAAACTATACTTCTTGAAATTTCTAAGTCCCGCCTTAGCAAAACTAGAATTTGTCAAAATTCTAAGATCCTTACAAAATATATAGATACACATTAAATTATCTGCCCTGTTAAGTATATATTTTGTGTTTTTGAAAGGTAAATTTTACTAAATGGTAAAGATAAGATAGTAAAGATTAAGTTTCATAATAGACTGCTGTTTACTTTTTGTACTCCAGGAATGCAGATGAAGAAATGAGAGAAGCAGAACGAGACAACAGGGCAGGACAAGGGGGAAGAGGAGAGGAATTGGCGAGAGCAGAAGCTGCCGGTGCTGGTGGCAATGATCTGCACACCAGTGTTACATCACTTCTGGATGCAATGAGAGAACTGCTGTCTAACATACATTACCATGATATTGTTGTATCTTCCGATGCTGCTGATAATGTAGAGGCAGAAGATGATGAGCATGATGGCGATTAAAGATATACTTGCTGATTATTTGCTGTTGCTCCTTATCTTTTTTATACTAAGTACAAACAATACATAACTGTTACAGTCTGCCCTATTTATTCTGTTAAATCAGGAGTCCCCAAAGTGGTTGATTCTGCAGGGGTCTATTAATACATGGGGCTCACTTAATACTAATGAGGATCAAATAAATTATCTTAGGAAAAAATTGGAATATTCTAATAACAATTCGAAATACAGATACGATCAACTACCTACCAAAATTGAGTATTGCCTTAGCCTGCATCGTTTTCGCTTGAGTTACTCTGACAATTGTACTCTATTCATGTGTCTATCAAATATACTAATGTTGCAAATATCTTATGAATGTTAGTAGTTCATTATACACATTCATATGTTGTATTATTACTCTATAGTATGGTTGCCACTCTTAAGTTTTTTATAATCACCTTGCCATCGTTTGCTAATGAAACTATTCCTATTTTATCTTTTACAGGGAAAATCACTAAATTTAGTAACTTCTTTATTATCTTTTTCCTTTCTAATAGTACTGAATAGATCAATTTTAGATATAATTATTATTCCTTCCAATTCTAAATATTTGTTTATTGCAAAAGTTGGCAACACTGCACTCTGAGAAAGAACAGGCAGTTCTTTATAGCTCATGTGGGAGTAAGCTGTGTCTCTTATCGGTGCTGTTTTGTTGTGTTGCAAATGTAATATATTCTTCATATTAAAAAACTGATTTTAATACCTATAATCTCAGCTACCAATTCTAAGAAGAAATGCAGACTATATTCACACAAGTTTTTGAAATATGGTTTTTTGCCATAATGGAATTATTCATAAGTGTTTGTTTTGTGAAGAATGATGCTATGAAAATGAAAGACCTATTGGAAAGGAATTCTGATCAGAAAAACAAAGATTTCGATTGTTTCAAAATGCTGAAAGAGAAATTGAGAGTTCGGCCAAATTTGAATATGTATTTGAACTCTTCTGCTAGTGTTGATAGTGAAGGAAGACTGACGACATCCTACAGCATCTCTCTTAATACAGCAAAGAAAGGAAAACCGTACTGTATTGGTTAAGAGATTATAACACCAGTTATAAAAGTTATAATTGAAAATGTTATGAAGAAAGACTCAACTAGTTTTAAAATGCTTACAATTAAGTGCAAATACTGTTCAGTAATGTATGAGGAAATGGCAGATGATGTGGAAAGAACTTCGACCTCAGAGCTTCAGCATTGTAAGTTTGCTATTCAACGTGATGAATCAACTTTCAGTAGTTCAAATCTCTTATGACTTACATTAGGTATCATAGCCCATTCTTTAATGACACTGTCAATGAATTTCCATTTGCTACAAATTTTCAAACTGATAGAAAAGGTGAAACAATTTTTTTGTTTGCTAGATTATTTGAACAATCGCGGAGTTTTTTTTTTTTTTTGTTTTTTTTTTAAGTATTACTGCACCAGCAATGGTAGGCCATTAGAGGATTTTTCATCTTTCTGAAGGAAAAGTTTCCTCAGGTATGTAGTGTTCACTGTGTCCTACAGAGACAGCATTTTGTAGCAAAAAAAATGAGTGGCAAACTTCATTATACTCCAGAAGTTGCAAAATTATCTCAGCAAAATGACACTTTCAACCAATTACTTTTGCACATTGAGGTAAGGTGGTTGTCAAGAGGTGATACTTTGCAGAGGCTTGTTGACATGTATGACTCATCTGAATAGTTTCTTAGGAATGTTGATCCATTATTATATGACGAATTAAAAGTGCAGAAACTATCTCCATCTATTCTGTTTGTCAGGCCTTTATTTGAAATTTTAGAGAAGTACAGAAACATCTGCAATATGGAGCTATTTAAATCTGTACTGGCACGTAATGATTTTAAATATTCTTCAAACTTAAGAGTACTAATGGAAGATTTTAGATTGTAATTTGGAGATGTGTATTGTACATCTTGATAAATTAAGAGAAGACTTTAAAGCATGTAACAACACCATGAAGAAGATAGCTGATACTTAATGGGGGCTGATGCGGACTTAATATGAACAACCGTGCTCACCATAGTTTACCCTGTTACTGAGTACTGTGCTCCAGTGTGGTAACATAGTGTTCACACTAGAAAAATCAGCTTCCATCTGAACAAGTGAATGAGAGTAATAATTGGCACAATAATATTCACCCCAGTCCCCTGGTTGCAATACACTACCTCCAGATGTAAGACGCCAAGAAGCAATGGCACATGAATGGATAAAACTACATCCTGACCATCCACAGGATCTCCCAAACCACGAGGTCCTAAATGACCTACCTCCCACTTGTCTTAAATCTAGAAATCCAGTATGGCATGACGTATGTCGATGTCAAGGAAAAATGGCGACAAAGCTAGAACTCTTCATCTGTAAAACATCCAGATATTGAAGATCCTACAGATGAACTTCTGGGATTCCATTTGAAGAGAGACCAGTGGGTCAAACTAAATCACCTAATGTAATGATCACCATGCTTTATAACTGGGTACTTCAGGATTCTCCTGTCTGTGACTGTGGAGTTCCTTCCCAGAGTGTGGAACATATTATTAAGGAATGCCCTCTAAGAAAGTATGATAAACCATTTCAAGATGTTTTCATTGCTTAAACTTCATTCATAGAATGTCTGCAACAACTGGACATCAGTTTGTTGTGGATGATACCAAAGTTCTTGTTGTTGTATATATTTATATGTATTACATTAGTTGCTTAGCTGTACGACAAACAAATGTGCTTCAGATTCCGAATAACTGTAGGACTTTTCATTTTTTATTCTTTTTTAACATAGTTATGCATTTGACCCTCACATATAATCCATTTTTAAACTGTGAAAAGATACTGTAACCTCAGAGACCCCAATCCCTCTTCCCCCCCCCCCCTTTTTCCATTTCCCATCCATGTTTAAGAGTAACATACTAGTGTTATGTGTGTGACAAAGGCTATGTCAGAAAATTTGTTGTTTTATATATTCTCTAGGTATATTCTGTGATCTTGCTAAGGCTTTTGACTGTGTTGATCATGAGATTCTACTAGGTAAATTAGACCACTATGGAGTTAGTGGTAAGCCAGGACATTGGTTTAAATCATACCTGGAAAATAGAAAGCAATGTGTATCACTGAAAGATGCTAATACAGGAGATGTTATAAACTCAGAATGGGGTATAGTTAAATGTGGTGTGCCTCAGGGTTCAATTCTTGGCCCTCTGCTGTTCTTAATCTATATAAATGATCTCCCACATATACTAGGTGATAATGAACACATGGTGCTCTTTGCAGATGATACTTGCATATCCTTGAAAGACCCATCAGCACAAAACCTCGAAAACACAGCAAATGAAGTTATAAAGAAAATTAACAGGTGGTTTAATGCCAACAAACTAATACTTAATGTAGAAAAGACACAGTTACTTCAGTTTGTTACAAAAAATAAAACAAAGGACAGCTATAATGTGATATCAGAAGGAAAAGCAATCAAAGAAAGCAGTTTCACAAAATTCCTGGGTGTATATATAGATAACAAATTGAACTGGAAACAGCATATTCAACAACTTCTTAAAAAACTGAATTCTGCAACATTTTCACTGAGGGTAATATCTACAATAGCCAATATAGAAACCAGAAAGTTAGTATAATTTGCATATTTTCATTCCCTGCTCACTTATGGCATCTCATTCTGGGGAAACTCGTCACAAGCAAAGAGGGTATTTAAATTGCAAAAGCTTGCTATAAGAACTATTTGTGGAGCAAGCCCACAGACGCCGTGCAGAAATCTATTTAAAAACCTGGGTGTACTAACAATGCCAGCACAGTATGTATACTCTGTATTATCATTTGTAGTAGAAAATCCTGAACACTTCAATCTTAATGCTGACATACATAGCCATAATACTAGGAATAAATATAATATTCACAAGGATTACAAATCGCTGTCAATTGTACAGAAAGGGTTAACATTTACTGGAGCTTCCTTATTCAATGTATTACCAACAGAAATCAAATGTTATCTACAAAAACCCAACTACTTTAAGTCCAAACTGAAAGAGTTTCTGCTTCAGAACCCATTTTACTCTGTGAAAGAATTTTCTTCTTGGAATTTGGTAACTAAGAATGACTTATAAAATAGTATATATGGTGTATGGAAGGGGACGGTGACAAAATTAGCCACAATTACTAAAATGATATATGGTTTTTCTTTCTGTTGAAACTTTTGACAAATGAACTAATTACACTGTTTACAAAATTTCACTCATATATAGTAACTAACATGGGATAGCATGCACTCAAAAACTGCTGTGAAAAATTATCATATTAACAGTTTTTTAAGTAATTGACTGCTTATGAGTTGTTGGTAATATAATTGATATTGCTAATAGGTGTGTGTACTGTTCCACATAAATAGCAACTAACATAATATAATATGTAGTCCCAAATTACAGTGAAACCTTTCATGGTAACTGGTTGGTAAGAAAATAACTGGTTATTAGATGCTGGTAACAAGTGTATACACTGTTCCACATAATAAGTATTAATTAACTCGGGATTGTATTTGTAGATTACAGGAGATATTGGTTATACTCATGGTCATACTAATGGGTTGTTGCTAACTTGTTGTCAATATATAATAATATTATCAATTATATAGTAATATTGACATTACTAATAAGTGTATGTACTGTTCCACATCCCCGAGATTATTCTCACATGGGATCAAAGTGAACATATCTATCTATCTATCTATCTATCTGTATTATGCATGGTGAACCAAAATATTGTCACTGATATCCTGCTGATCAGCATCTTTTACAGAAATGTAGGGATTCATAGTCAAAAATCGCTTCCCCAGGCCTTTTATATTAATGCTTTGAAACCAGAACTCATTGTATAATGATGAAAACTTTTGATGAAATACACACAAAGAAGTGTTTTAGAAGGTTCTTATCTCCTAAACTGTGTAGAAGTGACTTAATATTCACTGTTCAAGTTTGTATCTATTTACTGATGTCACAAGCAATTACAGAAAAAAGGAAAGTAATGTTACGAATTTACATTTGATTAAGATGTATTGAATAAAACTGAAAACATTTAAACTAGAGAGAAAATTAAAATTCAACAATAGAAATTAGATTGTCTTCACCCCAAAAAAATACATAATGGAGGCCTTCTTCCACCACCACCCAGCGTCCTCTTTAAATCAGCAGGCACCAGTATGATCACATCACATCCTATCCCCTCGCTAAATTTTTCATCTACTTGCAAGAATAAGTTTCAGTACTGAAATATTTGATAATGGTGACAATGAAACTGCTATTAGACAATGAAAACTCGGAAGGATGGTGAAAATAACCAGTCGCCACATATAAAAGCTGGAGTTAACACTGCCAGCCTATACCATCCAGTGGCAGCTCATGCTACCACACAACTCTAACAACCTCAAAATCTGTTTTACAGTGAGTCAAGAGTCCTCCCCCCCCCCCCCCCTGACAATTCTGAAAATGAGGACTGACCCTAGCGTTCTGGCCTCGCATTCAGGAGGATGGCAGTTCGAATCCCTGTCTGTGCGTCCAGATTTGGGTTTTCCATGGTTTCCCCAAATCACTCCAGGTGAGTGCCGGGATGCTTCCTTCAAAAGGCCATGGCCGAATTCCTTGTCCCCCCCCCCCAATCCTTTCCCATCTCTAAAGACCACTCTGTTAAGAGACGTTAAGCAGTTAAAAAAAAAAAGGGACTGACCTACCAACAATTAGACACAAGGCATCCCTTCTCGACCTTCGCTATGACCCCACTTGTAAACCTGTTAATTTTGTATTTAGTTTTAAACAGATCCAAAATTTATAATTTGTAGAAAATTTATTCATTTCGTTTTGCTTTGACTTATGGTTAGAGATTATACTATCCCACAGTTATCATTGGTCAGTGCTCCTGCCCTCACCATTGCAATCCCCACCACCCTCCCTTATAATTCATCTCTGGCTTGGTCATGTGACAGTTCTGAATGTGTACATGTATTTTACACGACTAAGGTTTTTTTACCGGAATATTTTTGTGTGTGTTCATGTCTTTGTATTCATCCTGGATCCGCTTTCCTGTCGTAATTTTTACTAATATTGAAGGCATAATATATACTTGTCAAATTCAAAAACAGCGAGGGAAATCTTGTATTTGTAAGTTTGACTAAGCAACACATTTAAGGTATTTATATAGGTTAACTAAAACATGGCGCACATAATGGCCAAGTCGCCAGATTATTATTTTTTTTAATTCTAAATAAATGATCTATGACACCAAGAGAAACCATTCTGTTTCACAAAGTATAGACTTGGCTCAGAAGGAGATCACATAACTTTTTGTCGCTACATGAGCACAAGGCTTGGCCTATTTTACAAGAATTGTTTTTGTGGGATTATAAAGATACCCCAAGAGAAACAATTAGCAATACAGGTGATAGCAATTTAAAATGAGGGCCCGTAACCTTTCAGAAATAATTACGCCAGTTTCATGACGTATTTACCAAAGCAAATTCATATGAAAGAACCTTTTCCTATTTAGCAACCATCTTCTAGACCATTTTTACTTTTTAATCTCATCAGACATAGTAAAATAACCACTAAAGGTAGTGCTTCATCCATGCTGAACCAAAGACGGCAGTTAAAAACGTAAGAATGTGGACATCAGTTTTTGATCAGTTTTATCTGACGTCTTGCCTGATCAGTCAAGACTTTATGTTTAAACTGATATTAACAGGTACATAACAAAAGTTGAAGCTAGTGAAGCAGTTTATTAATATCTCTGCGATATGTGCTCTTACTATCTAGCGGTTAGGGACTGAACATTCCCCTATGCACGACTTTCACAGTTATTACTTTTGCCCTCTAAAGGTCAAATTCAAAAATTTTCACTCTTGAGAAATGTGACCAAAGCAGACACCTTAATTTTTATGATTTATCTATTTCAGTTAGATATCAGTGGGGATAAATAGCTCATGATAAAAAAAAAATGCATTATGGAAATAATGATGATTTTGCCCTTTAATAGTCGAATTCTGAAAAATTACTTTCTTAAAATATAATTGGACTACGGTGGAGACCTTAATCTTTAAAGTGATACCTCATTTACCTATATCGATTAGATATCAAGGGAGATAAATGGCTCGTGACACAAAAACGTGTTGCAGAAATATTGATACCTTTGCACTTTAAGGGTCAAATTCCAAAAAAATCCTTTTTTAATATACATCATCACAAAAGTTGAGATCTTAATCTGTAAAATGATACTTCATTTATCGATTTCGGTTTGGAATGCAGGGAAAAATTGCATTTTAGAAATATTGACATTTTTGCACTTTAAAGGTTGAATTTCAAAAAATTCATTTCTTAAAATATGATGTGATGAAAGTGGAGACCTTAAGCTTTAAAATGATACCTCATTCGTACATTTTGGTTAGTTATCAAGGGATATAATGTCCTGTGACAAAAAATACCTTATAGAAATAATATGTGATACATATGATTAGATTACATTTAGGAGAGACATCAAGGAATAGATTGCACAATTCCAGCTACTAATATAATTTTAAATTAAAAGGGGGGGAGATACTAATAATTACAAATAGCATAAATTTTAACTAAGAATGGTGAAAACAGGGAGGTGAGGAGGTTAAAAAGGTTGATAAGAAGAGAACATAAGAGTTAAGAGTCAGCAAAGTAGTAGAGATTATTTAAAACAACTGAAAAAGGACTTAATAACAGCTAAGAAGGGGGCTGAAGATGGGTTTATGAAGAGTATTGTCAGCGCAGGGGGACCATTGACTGATGCATCTAGAAATCTGTATGGCTATGTTAGAAAACTGAGGGAAAGGGAGATAGTAGAGATGCTTATAGACGAAGTTACAGAGGATTTGAAAAATCCAGAGATTTTAAGTATCTGGTTTCATTAGAGCATTAGGGACAATCAATCAAAAACGGGAGGGTCTAACTCGGAGAACGAGCTTAAGAACACAATTAGAAATGAACAGACCAAAACATTTGAAATTCATTCTGAGGATATTATGAACGAAATAAGAAAACTGAACAAACATAAAGGGGCTCGTGTAGATAATATTACTTACAGATATCTTAAAGATCGCCAGATGTGACATTGTACCTTCTGTTGAAATATTATTTAAATTGAGTCTGGATACTTGCTGATTACAACAGGACTGGAAAAGTGCGATAGTAGAGCTGTTACGTAAAGGAGGGGTGAGAAATAGTCGAAAATTATAGGCCGATCAGTTTGACACCGGTGATAGGTAAAATGTAGAGATTGATATGCAACCACATCACAAATATATGTGAGGAACATACGTGATTTTCAAGTAGGCAACATGGGTTCAGGCAAGGATATTCATGCAAATCTCAGGATATATGCAAGATATTACCGATGAAATGGTCAAGGGAGGCCAAATTGAGAGTGCAGCACTAGATCTTTAAAAGACTTTTGACAGAGTTAGCCATTAAATGGTAGTAAGTAAGGTAAAAACTATTGGAGTGGATGAAAAAGTGATTTGCTGGGTAGAAGATTTTTTAAAAGGTAGAAAACAGAAAGTTTGGGTAGGAAATGCAGTATCAAAAGAAGTGGAAGTAAAACTGGGAGCGCCACAGGGTAGTGTATTGCGACCATTGCTATTCATTAATCTAATGAATAATTGTGTTGATTGTTTACTATCAAAAAATAGATTGTTTGCAGATGATATAATGCTATATAAAAGGATCAAAACGGTAGATGACTGTAAACAGCTGTGGGGTGATCTGGACAGGATATCTAATTGGGTTGGGAAACATTGGATAAAGATAAATGCAAAGAAGAGTCAGCATATTAGATACACAAATAAAAAGCAAAAGGTTGATTACGATTATAAGGTGGGGAAAGAATTGCTTGCTGAAGACTTGAAATATAAATATCTTGGCTTTACGTTTGATAGCACCTTACTGGGCAGGACACATTGGTCAGATAGTAGGAAAAGGTTTCAGAATTCTGCACTTGTTGGAGAGAGTGAGGAATTGGGTTACAAAACTTTGGTCAGACCATTGCTTAAATATGCAGTGTAGTATGGGAACCACATTTTGAGTATCAAATAAAGGAGTTGGAGAGGGTGCAAAGGAGGGCTGCTAGATTTGTTTCTGGAAATTACTGCAGAATGCAATCAGTAACAGATATGATAAAAGAGCTGGAATGGGATTCATTGCGAGGCTGAAGAGGGTCATGGGAGTGTACAAGTCGTATATTGGTGATGAGGCATGGAAAGATATTGGTGTAAGAATTAAAAGTAATACATGGAAGTGAAAAGGTGACCATGACCACAAGCTTGCACTCTACTTAAGGCACAAAGGTGTAGAAAGGTTCTTTTTTCTGGGGAAAGGTGTCAGGGATTGAAATAATTTACCAAAAACATTGAAAGAATTTTAAGTTAAAATGTAGGTGGGTGCAGGGAAGGAGGAAGATGGATGGTAGGTAAATTACCACTGGAGCGTGCACTCCATTACAATTTAAGTAATAATTAAACTTTTAAAAAGATATGGAATTTTTTTCATGAAGAAGGAAGTGGTGAAGTTACAACGCAAAAGCATATTTGAAAGTACTGATTGTAAAAATAAAAATGGGTATTGGAATATAAAATTAAAAGGACTTGTTTGATAGGCATAAAATAATGGGGGACTTGACTAATTTTGGGAAAGTAGTAAACATTGTAGCTGGGCGTTTACTATAACCCAAAAAATGTTTCCTGAAAAAACAAACGGGGAAGAGGCAAAATTTTGCATTTTTACATGTTGATTTGAATATTGGGGCCAAAATACTAACAGCTGTCATGTTGTGTTAGTGACGTCAATTCTCTGCTCGTGCCGGTGTAAACAAATGAGCGGCGTGCGAATTTCATGGATAAAATGAGTTCTACAGATTACAAGTGGTGTGTAGCTCTTCGGTGTGTAAACACAACGTTTAAAACACCTTACAGATGGTTTATGTATTTTCACACAAGAAAAATATGCCGAAAAAGTGGTTAAAGCTTGCACGATGCAATCCAACATATTTGCTTACAAAGTCTTCAACATATTTTTGTGGAGACTACTTTGACGTAAGTTTTTTTACCTAATATTTAATTATGTTTATTAAGCTACGCACCTCAATATTTTGTTATATGAAAAACTTAAAATCTTATCGATAAATAAACTACATGTTCTGAACTTAAAACACGGTTCGTTGCAAATTTTTTATTAGTGGAATTGCCAAACGATATGGAAAATTACATGGAGTGCCACAAATACGCGTGAAACCATGTTGTATTCATGGAGGAAGGAAATATATGGAGGAGAAGTGACGTTAAATCTGTGAAGCCGGCTCTAAACTCTCACGCATGCGCGGTGGCGGCGATATTGCGAACCCAAACAGATGCATAGTTCACATTGTGTTTGATGCTGTGATTATTTTATTTTGTAATGTGTATAAGTGTTTTATAATGCCATCTTGTGTTGCATACTGTTGCACAAATAGGCAAGAGGGGAAAGAACCTGGAATATCATTTCATAAATAAGTTGAATTCTAATTATTGTTGTTCAAGTGGACAGTAGCAATTCCAAACTTTGGTGCCTGTCTATAAATATTTAGTCATAGCTCTCAATGGGATGACTTTGTTCTCAAATTTTTGTTGGTGTAGTGTAGAAAATCAGCATACCTTGCTATTTTGCACATAATAGACTATCGTTACTTTTTAACGAGTCTTAAAAATGAGATTTAAAGGGGTGTATTTTACATCGCGATTCAGTGAATTTAGTATTGTGCTTTCTTTCGTCACGTTGCAATTAATACTGACAGTGTATAATGAAATTAAATGTGTTAAATTATGCTATGCAATCTAGGAATCTTGATGAAGCAAACAATGTTGTTACCTCAAATACAGTTTGCGATTCTAATAGGCGTGTGTGGGTGTGTCTACATAGTTTGATTCTGTAGCGGAAATTTAATGGAGAGTGTGGTTAGGTTAAATGCAGTCTGTACGAGAATGTTTTTGTTGTTCCATAAGGGACAAAGAATTTATCCATTACTGTTAGTAATTTCATGAGAACCAAGTTAGTGACAAAATGTGTATCGCGATATAAACTATTTCCATGTATTCCCAATTAAGCTTACGATGTATGGTAACAAGATAACTATTTTTATTCTGGTCTAGGCCGCATTTCAACCTAACCACAAGTGGTAGTAAAAAAACTGAAATATCCATTCTGCATGTCCACCATGTAATTCTGTATTTGGCAGAATTAATTTTTGGTCCAGGCCGCATATCAACCCAATCCCAGTATATCCCGAAAACTAAGCAAGATATCGAAAAATTTTATTCTTTATTTTCGATTTGTCTCGTCGTGTTACATAAGAAACGATCATTAAATTTGACTTTTGCGAAATATTTCTTCTGCATTTCAACTAAAGATACCTCACTTTTGATACAGTTTATCTCGAGAACTAGGCGAGATATCCAAAAATTTTACTCTTTATTTTTATTTGTCTTGTCTTTTTAAATAAGAATCCATCATCAAATTTGACTTTGACCAATTTTTTCTCCTGAATTTCAAGCAGAAACATTTCTCATTTGAGACAGAATATCTCGAAAACTAAGCAAGATATAAAATTTTTTATTCTTTATTCGTCTCATCGTGTTACATAATAATCCATCACCAGAATACGGAGTTACGTTTATCCTAGAGTCCCCTTGAGTTTTTTTTGTACATATACCCCGTGTCTGTATGGGTTCGGCCTAGGCCCCCCCCCCCCCCCCCCGCTCCTCATCCGCCTGGCATCACTTCAATGCGTGGTGAAGGTTTCTTGCGTCGTCTCCATATATTTCTCTCCTTTATGGTTGTATTCCAACAAACCACGTTGTCAATTTGATTTAAAATGTATTTCTATTTACTAAGGTTTTGCACATAACTAATCTGGTGTTTTTTAAATTCCCTTACAATTTTGCAAAACTGCGTTCTCTAACTTCAGTGTTTGCACCACTTTATATACAGTGGACGAAATCTAAAAGACATTTATTTTACATTTTCGTACATAAACTTCAATCAATACAGAAAAATAGTTAGACCTGAATAAGACAATAGTTTCCAGTTATTTTTTTAAAATAGAATTTTAGTGAAAGAACTACGTGTAAAACCACTAATACAGAAAGTAAAAACTTTTGTACTTTTACATTTGTAACTTTACTGTCAGAAATATAACTCCCAAGGAATATAAACAGATTTTTAATAATTTTCCCGCCGCGCCAGTAATTGCAAGGATAATTTTTAAGTAGTAATTACATTAACGCTTAGCAACTACACAAGCTTAAGCACAGCAACAATCACTTAAAAAAATATTAAAATGAAATATTTGTAATTATTTCTCAAAATGTAGACCCATTGACTAAAATAACAGATTACAGATTTGTATTAAGTAAAATCCGTCAATAACACACACCATTCTAAAATACCTTATATTCTAAAGTTTTATTGTAATATGGCATACAGAACAGATACACTTACTTGGACATTCCGGAATTCTGCAGAACAAATATCGCTATTGAATTCAAATAACATTCCTAGCATCACCACATTTTGGATAAATTCCAGCTATTTCCGTTCGTAAGTCCAACTTCCACTTCAAATATAAGTAGTTTAATAGATTTATAACCAGCAATGAAACCTTAAAATCTCAAATATACTATGCACAGTTTGTCAACAAACGGGTATACGCAGTAGCTAAACAGGCGCAAGCTGATATATGACGCCATGGGCTCTGATTTTGTATCACATGACTAACAGCTGTATTTTTGCGTTTTTAGTTTATTAAAAATAATGTGTTCTTAACTCTTAGCCAACAAATAAACGTTGATTTTGTATATCCTTACAACTTATTCTAACATTGTAAATTAAGGTTTAATAGTTTCCTTTTTAATGTCAAGTACCCCATTATAAGGGAGATTAGTTTTCAACTTAATTAATAATGCCTAAACTGGTGAATACTCAATAAATTTTGTCGGAAATAAATGTGCTTAGAATAATTTAGTCTATAATATTGCAAAGTTTCAGAAAGATAGGATAAATATAGCACACTGTGAGAACTAGGGATGCTTTTGACCACAGGAGGGCTATTTTTCCCCGGTGTTCTCACAGACTACAAGAATATAAGGCAGACTAGAAATGTCTCGCACAACAGTCGAAATCCTTAATTTTTGGTAGTCAGGTTGACTCCATGGAGGAAAGAAATGTATGGGGACGATGCAAGAGACCTTCACCATGCAGTGAAGTGACGCCGGGTGGAGGAGCAGTGGGGGGACTAGGCCGCATCCATACAGACGCGGGGTGTATGTACAAAAACCTCAAGGGGGCTCTAGGATAAATGTAATGCCGTAATCTGCTGATGGATTATTATGTAACTTGATGAGACAAATAAAAAATGAAGAATAAATTTTTTTGATATCCTACTTAGTTTTCGAGGTATTCCGTCTCAAATGTGAGATTTTTTTTTGAAATTCAGAAGAAAAAGATTGGTCAAAGTCAAATTGATGATGGATTCTTAATTAAAAAGACGAGACAAATAAAGAATAAAAATTTTCGATATCTCGCCTAGTTCTCGAGATATACTGTCTCAAAAGTGAGGTGTCTTGAGTTGTAATGCAGAAGAAAAATTTCGCAAAAGTCATATTTGATGATGGATTTTTATGTAACACGATGAAAAAAAATCGAAAATAAAGAATAATATTTTTCGGTTTCTTGCTTTAGTTTGTGGGATATACTGTCTCCAGATTGAGGGAATTGGGTTGGGACGCGGCCTGGACCAAAAATTAATTCTGAAAAAGCCACAATGAATTAAATGGTGGAGATGCAGAATGGATATTTCAGTTTCATTACTACCACTTGTGGTTAGGTTGAAATGCGACCTAGACCAGAATAAAAATAGTTATCTTGTTACCATACATTGTAAGCTTAATTGGGAATATCTGGAAGTAGTTTCCATCGCGATACACGTTTTGTCACTAACATGGTTCTCATGTAATTACTAAAAATAATAGATAAATTCTTTCTCCCTTATGCAAACAAGATGGTATTATAAAACATTTACACAATTAGAAATGAAATAATCACAGCATCAAACACAATGTGAACTTTGCATTTGTATGGATTCGCAATATGGCCGCTGCCACCACCGCGCATGCGCAGTATCAGCCGAGAGTTTAGAGGTGGAGTCACAGATTTAACGTCATTTCTCCTCCATATATTTCCTTCCTCCATGGTTAACTCCATGTGGAAGGAATATATGGAGACGACGCAAGGGACTTTCACCACGCACTTGAATTAAACCGAATAGAGTGAAGTGGGGTGGGGAGGCCGCCATATTGCTTGGCCGAAGAAACAAGTTACAAAAACTTCAAGGGAATCATAAGACAATTATGGCACCGCAATTTGATGATGTATTATTATGTAACTCGATGAGACAGATCAAAAATGAAGAATAAAATTTTTTGATATCTTGAGATATACTGTCTCGAGAGAGAGGAGTTTCGGGTTGAAATTCAGAAGAAAAATTTCCCTAAGGTTAAATTTGATGATAAATTCTTATAAAACACGACGAGATAACTCGAAAGTGAAGAATATATATTTTCGATATCTCGCTTAGTTCTTGAGATATGCTGCCTGCAAATTGAGTTGGTTAGGTTAAGTCAAGGTTTAGAACTTTTTAAAAAATTACAAAATCAACCCTTCAAAAGATTTCATAGCTTCTGAGCTTACTCAGAAGATATTGTACTGTTGGCGACCTATGTAACTTTTCTAGCAACATCAGTTGATTTTTCTTCTTACCATACATCAAAAGTCAGAAGCCTAGGTGGTAGTAGTTTACATCGCGATACACATTGTGTCACTAACATAGTCCTCATGAAATTAGTAACAACTAATAATAAATAAATTGTTTGTACGCTTCTGGTACACGCCGCATTTCAACCTCCTCACATTTCCATTAATATTGTCGCTGCAAAATCTATGTGGACAGATCTAAACACATGAAATGCATCGCGAACTACATTTCGGGTAACAACAACGATTGCTTGATCAAGTTTAGTTGTTCACACAGCACAAATTATCGCAATTAATTTCACTGTGCACTTTCAGTGGAAACTGAAACTGGACAAAAGTTTGCACATTCACTGTTTCGCGATGTAAACTTGACCCGCTTAAATTAGACTTTCAATAAGGCTAGCCTTTAGATTCAAAGTAGTAACATATGCTGATTGTCTACACTACACCAACAAACATTTGAGAACGATATTGTCCTATTGAGAGCAATGAATAAATTTATAGCGATAGGCTCTAATCTTGCAGTTATCTATCAAACAAAAATAATAACAATGTTATTTAGTTACGAAACGTTATTCCAGGTTGTTTCCTATCTTTGTTTGTGCAACCGTATGCAACACAGCTTAGCATTATAAAAACTTTTAAATATTAGAAAATGAAATGTTCACCGCGCAAACAGCCCAATGTTTTGGGGTGATTCCTATGGCCGCAGCGCATGCGCAGTACGAGACGAGTTTTTATATGAGGTTTCACCGATTTGGTGTTATTTCGCCTCCATATATTCCTTCCTCCATGGTTGACTCCAGTTTGTAATCGCGATTTTCATACTTAGTAATTTTCACCACTAATCAGTTTAGGTGATAAAATTTTTTTTGTAGATGAGTTAAATCTTTAATATTTTTCGTTTTCATTTAATATATTATTTTGTTTCATAATATTAGTGATTTTATGAATGCTAGGGTGGTAGTGATTGTCATATTGTAGTACCTGCAATTTTCATATAAGAGACGAAGTGTCATGCATACTACTTGTTAGCACGGGTTAGTTTATGTACAGCTGCGTTGCACGAAGTTCTGAAAATTATTACTAATACTGTTCATACACTGGAATCTGATTCATAAGGTTCATGGTGGCCAAGTTGTAATAGCTAACATGTGGCAGATAGTATTCAAAATAAAAGATAGTCACTCTAGTTGAAAAACAAATATATTCTGAAAAAGCTCACTAATGACCTATTGACCTCCGAAGATGTAGCATTGCATAAAAGAATTTTATACGTCCGAAAAGTTCCTGCCAGACTGCATCAACACGCATGGTAATAACTTCCAAAGCTTTACAAGGCGCACACAACCTACTGCAACCGAAATCCTGCTGAAACCTGAATCTAAAATTAAAAGATGGCTGACCCTTTTCATAAAGAAACTGAGGTGGTAAACTTCCTCAGCCTCCCAACTTACTCCTATCCGTCTGAAATTTTGTTTTCGACATAGTCCCGACTTTTGTACTTCTTTTTACTAATGGCAACCCTTGTCAAAAACCTTATGGTTTTCCTACTATTCCGGTGAGAATTTCTATTTCTTACTTTACAAATAACTTTCAAAATACTTGGTCTTCCACACAGATTTCTGGATCATATTGTCCATTGAAATTTTTCCTATCTTTTATTATGTTACGTTCCAATACCGATCTTCTTCTAAGAGTAATTAATCCTTAATAAAATTTGCTCCATTCATTTCCTGCCAACAAGACGTCAGATTGTGACTTCTAAATTTGATAACTAACTAGCCCTTTTTTATGTTAAAAAATTATTCACATATATTTCTTAGGGCAATTCGTTCAAGATCTTGACCCTCATTATTTCTCAACATTGCTTCTAATAAATTTTAATTTCTCTTCGTGACAAACATCTCTGTAAACCGAAACAATACCCTGACAAACTTAAAAAAATTTACTATTCTTCTCGAAATTTTAAACTTTTTACGAAATCCTTGGAAATTTCTTGAACCTATTTCTATTATTCTACCTATTTTATTAAAGATTTTAATTTTCTTTATATTACAAAAAAGCATATTTAGAATTTACTCAATTATCCTAGTCTATACACATTACCACAGCTGGGCAGAAAACCATTAATCCGTTATTTAACAGAAGTTAACTAAAAAGTTACATTTTTACAATTTTGTTAACCTAAAAAAATATTAACGTTCTTCTTAACTTCTGTTAAGTTTT
>JARYHS010013615.1:0-11812 GCA_031002005.1 Vandiemenella viatica | reverse complement strand
TCTCCTTACTCGCCTCCGTATTGGGCACTGTCCTCTGACACATGGTTTCCTTCTCCGCCGAGAGGACCCTCCGGAGTGTGATGCTTGTGGCGTACCTTTGACGGTACTCCACATTTTAACTGAATGTGTATTGTTTTTAGATCTAAGGGCGGACGTTGGCTTAGCCAACGATCTGTCCCTTATTTTAAGCGATGACCGTGACAACGTGGCTAAGGTTTTAAAGTTTTGTTGCTTGGCCGGTCTTGTCCCAAAAATTTTGGGCAGATCGGCCTAGGTTCTAGTTTGGATTGGTGGCCGTATACAACCACCAATCCAAGTACTGTTTTATTTGTGACACTGATTATATGGCTGGCCCTTCTACAGCCAGCCAGCTAATTTGTTTTTTAACCTGGTTGGCCCATCTACAGCCAACCAGTTAATGTATTATATTTTAGTCACAGTTTTATATTTTATATTGCCGCCTGTGTGGCCGACCTCTTTACAGTCGGCCAGGCAGACGGTATTTTAGTTAGTATGTTAGTATTTTATTGTGCTGTCTCTGTGGCCGACCCCTTTACAGTCGGCCACACAGACGGCAATTTCGCCACGTTGTCACGCCTGGTTTTTGTTAGGGCGCTAATGACCCCGCTGTCGACGCGCCCTAAAACACCAACAACAACAACAACAACAACAACGAGAGGCGCCCGCAGTGCTTCGATTCTTCGAATACAGAGGCCTACAGTTGCCCATATACATCTTGGGAGCTGGAGTCAGCGTTGAACAGCGCTAATGACACTGATCCAGTACCAGATGCTGAGGCATCTCAGTAAGGATGCTAAAAAGTACCTTCTAGATATTTTTAACGACATTTGGACCGGAGGACACTTCCCCGTCTCGTGGAAAGAAGCAACACTTATCCCTATTTTAAAGCCTGGCAAGGACAAATTATTGCCAGGTAGCTATCGTAGTATCGCCCTTACAAGCTGCGTGGGTAAGACACTGGAGAGGATGGTTAACCGCCGCCTCGTCTGGTGTCTGGAATCCGAAAACCTTCTGAGCCGCTTTCAGTGTGGATTCAGGAAGTTCCGTTCCACCTTGTACAACCTGATCCTCCTGGAGGCGGCAATACAGGATGCGTTCATCCGCAGCCAACACCTTATGGGTGCTTTTGCGACCTTGTAAAGGCCTACGATACTACCTGGCGGCATGTGATTTTAAAACAGTTACATGAATGGGGTTTTAGGGGAAACCTACCCCGTTTTTTAAAATCATTTTTATCTGGTCGTTGCTGCCGGTACCGAGTCTGTGGTGAAGTGTCTGATCTTTTTATTCAGGAAAACGGTGTCCCTCAGGGGTCAGTTTCAAACGTTACGCTTTTTGCCATTGCTATTAATAGCATAGCAGCCATTATAAGGAGTCTCCTACGGTACTCCTTATATGTAGACGACTTTTTAATTTTTATTGCATCGTCCAGCCTGAGTAGCGCTGAGCGGCAGTTGCAACTTACGCTGAACAGGCTGGATGAATGGTCAGTACACACCGGTTTTTCGTTTCTCTGCGGAGAAAACGCGGTGTGTACTTTTTACTCGCAGCAGAAGCCTTTTACCAGAGCCTCACCTTACCCTGAGGGACACCGTTTTGAGTTTCAGTGATACTGTTCGATTCCTGGGCCTCATTTTTGACACAAGTCTCAATTGGCTAGGGCATCTAAAAGATGTGAGAGCCAGGTCCTTAAAAGCTCTTAATCTTTTAAAATGTCTGTGTGGCAGGTCATGAGGCGCTGACCGCTCCTGCCTGCTAAAATTTTACAGAGCCTTTGTACGGTCACGGTTGGAATACGGCTGTATCGTATATGGTTCGGCACAGGACAGTTATCTGCGTATATTGGATAGTGTCCACCATGCTGGAATCCGGCTCGCTATTGGTGCATATCGCACCAGCCCTATTGTCAGCATTTGTGCTGACTCGGGCGAGCCGCCGCTTACCATCCGCCGGCAACCTCTCATGGTGCGACACTACCTTCACGTTGCCATAACATGTGGCAGTCCCGTGTACGACATAGTTTTGCATCCTGACTACGAGTGGCTCTACACCAATCGGTATAGAGCCACTAAACCGTTCAGCTACCGTACAAAGGCTATTTTAGAACAATACAGATTCGAGCTTCCTTCATTTTATCACCAGGGTTGGAGTAAATCTCCTCCCTGGCTTTTAAAGAGGCCCAG
Organism: Vandiemenella viatica; assembly: GCA_031002005.1. Lineage (NCBI taxonomy): Eukaryota > Metazoa > Arthropoda > Insecta > Orthoptera > Morabidae > Vandiemenella > Vandiemenella viatica. Next base: position 9,608 of record JARYHS010013615.1, on the reverse strand, counting down.
TACGATTTTAGAATTATCGCGGCACAACAAGCTGTGTACCGCGGATAATGTTTGATCAGAATTTTTAGAGATGTCTTAAACCAGTATCACACGTTTACCCCGGTGTATACGGATGGGTCTAAGCAGGCTAACAGTGTAGGTTGTTCAGTAGTGTTCCCTCGAGGGACTTACAAATACAAGCAAATACAAATAGCAGGTGCAGTGATTACACTGCGGAGTGCTATGCCCTGTTAAAGTCGCTCCAGCATATGAAGGGACGCTGTGATATGAATTACCTCATATGCTGTGATTCCCTCAGTTGTATTCAGGCGTTACCAACTATGTAGCCAGCAGACCGTCTAGGCCAGGACATCCAGGACCCCCTCCTTTCCCTCCAGTCCTGTTGGAAGGAGGTCGTATTCTGCTGGGTACCAGGCCATGTGGGAATCAGGGGGAACGAGGCAGCTGATGAAGCTGCCAAGTTAGCCTGCGACAAGGTCAGAATTGACTTTGATCCGGTCCCAAAGTCTGACCTTGCATCGGCGGCGAAGAGATTTGTTTTTGAAGTTTGGCAGAGGCAGTGGCTGGAAGTTGAGCATAATAAGCTCCGGCAGGTCAACCTGACCGTTCAGCCGTGGAGCAGCTCCTTCCAGCGGGCGAGGAGGGATGAGGTTCTCCTTACTCGCCTCCGTATAGAACCTGTCCTCTGACGCACAGCTTTCTTCTCCGCCTGGATTACCCACCGGAATGTGATGCTTGCGGCGTACCTTTGACGGTACGCCACATTTTAACTGATTGTGTTTTATTTTTAGACTTAAGGGCAAACGTTGGCTTAGCCAACGATCTGTCTCTTATTTTAAACAATGATAGTGACAATGTGGCCAAGGTTTTAAAGTTTTGTAGCTTGGCCGGTCTTGTCCCAAAAATTTTGGGCAGATCGGCCTAGGTTTTGGATTGAATTGATGGCCCTCTACAGCCATCAATTCAAGAGCCGTTCTTGATGTATGAATATATGTGTACGTTTTTATGTTTGACATTTTATACCTGGCTGGCCCGTCTACAGCCAGCCAGTTAGTTTATCCTGTTAATCGGGTTGGCCCTTTTACAGCCCCCGCAGGGGCCTGGTACGCAAGTGCCAGGTACGGGTTTGGCGAACCCGCGGTGCCCGAGCTGGAAACTTGTGAGCGCCGCAAGCTTCCCACACCGTAAACTCCTACCATGCTTCAACGACCACCGTAGGGCGTGGCGGTGGAACGTTGTGTGCCTAGGAGAACGGGGATCTTGGCTTCATCGCCCGGATCGCGAGGACGGAACAAACCTCTATAAAAAACCCCTCAACCTCAAGGTCGGACACGTGCTGAGGAGGTGGATGAGTGGTGAGGCGAACCACCCGCTAACGTGCAACCTCAGGGGCACCTGCGCACCCCTGTTGTATGAGCACTTCTTTTATATAATGGTTTTACTCGTGGGATCAAAATTCCTTCCTCTCACAAAAAAACCAAAGACCCCTGCGGCCCGGGTGTGTCGCAGGCAAATAAAAATACACCCAGTTCTAAAAAGCGGGCGAGGGTTGAAAGCCCTCCCCCAGAACAAGACCAAAGTAACAGGAAGGCTTGTCTAATAGACAACGCCTTTGTGATCATGACAAGAACGGAGGGATCCTTTGAAAAGGTCTCTCCGTTCTATATACAGAAAGGATTGGAGGGTATAGCGGGAGGTTTGAAGAGCGTGAAAAAGCTGAGGAATGGGACCCTGCTTCTGGAAACATCTAACCACAAGCAGGCTGTTTCACTCCTTAAGTGCGAGAAGCTCGGGGAGTTCGCAGTGAAATGCGAACTCCATAAAACTCTAAACTCTAGCAAAGGTGTCATCACTTGCAGAGATTTAATGGATATAGAGTCCGAGGAACTCCTTAAGGAGTGGCGGTCAGAAAATGTGGTCGAGGTTAGGCAGATCAAACGAAGGGTTAACGGCAGTCTTGAGAAGACTGCCACCTTCGTCCTGACGTTCGACACTCCAACGTTGCCAAAGTCCATAAAAGCTGGTTACCTACATCTTAACGTTCGCCCGTATGTTCCGGACCCGATGCGCTGCTTTAAGTGCCAGCGGTTCGGGCATACGACGGCGAACTGTAAAGGCAACGCCACTTGTGGCAAATGCGGAAAATCGGCGCATGAACCGGGTGCAACTTGCACCCTCCCACAAGTGTGCATTAACTGCTCCGGGTCACATCCAGCCTGGAGCAGGGAGTGTCGAGTGTACCTCGAAGAAAAGAAGGTACAGGAGTTGAAGACTAAGGAAAGAATATCCTTTGGCGAGGCGAAGAAACGGTTTAAGGCGCTGGCGCCACCGGTCTTCGCCACTAGCTTCGCAAAACGTTATCAACTCCCGTCAGGAAGGAGAGCGTTGCTACGCAGACGTCCTCTGTAGACACAGGCACGAGCACGACATGCTCGTGCCAGTGCAAGTGTGGTGCGCAGCCCACTAAGGTCCTGACACCAAGGACCGCGGTCGTCGGTAGTAGCGCTTCTGCTATCTCGACCACAAGAACAGCAGGTCCATCAAGTCCACCAGCCAAAGCACGGCCATCCGCTCCAGTAGCTGCAGCCGTGGGTGTCTCTGCAACAGCAGAAGCAGCACCCATGGCAAAAGCTGAATCTGCAACGGTACAAGCAGTTGAAACGCCATCTGTCGGAAGCGGATGGCAGGTAGTGCAGAGAGTTCGGGGTCCGAAGTTCAAACTAACGGACCCCACCATGTTCTTGAAGTCCCCTTCCACTTCTCCTCCCAGTTCCCCAACTGGCGAGGGGAGGAGGGGGTCAAGGTCTCGGCGGAAGAAAGGTCCGCAAGACGCCGAGGCCTTAGAACAAAAGTCGTCTTCGGACCCCGAAGATGACGTTATGCTGGTGGACGTAGACCCTGGTCCCGTTCCTCAGCAGACACCAGACACTGACCCACCCGACCCGGGGCGGGTGGTTTTAAATAGGTAGAATGGCTCCCATACTTCAGTGGAACGTAAACGGATTTCAGGCTCACAAAGAGGAAGTCCAACTCTTAGCACGGTCTAATCCATTGTGTCTCTGTCTACAGGAGACACATTTTAGACCACAACATCAGCCAGTGCTAAGAGGTTATGACATATTCCGGAAGGACGATACCGAGGGTGATCGAGCGAAGGGCGGAGTGGCCGTGTTTGTTCGGAACACTGTCCACTCCGAACCCATTGCTCTCACCTCTCATCTGCAAGCAGTAGCGGTGAAAATACACGGTCCAATCCAACTGACCGTATGCTCTGTCTATCTGCCACCCAGTGTGTCAGTCGGCTACGACGACCTGGTTGGCATTATACGACAACTCACTCGGCCCTTTCTCCTTGTGGGAGATTTCAACGCCCACAGTGCGTTGTGGGGTTCCACCACCGATTGCCCCAGGGGCCGAGTGGTTGGTAGATTGATAGAGCAGGAGGAAATTTGTATCCTGAATACAGGGCAAATGACTCATTTCACCACTGCTACCGGTACGTCTTCTGCCATTGACCTTTCCTTGAGTTCCCCCTCAATAGCGGACTCCGTGCAGTGGGAGGTGGATCGCGACCTGCATGGTAGCGACCACTTCCCAATTTGGATGCACGTTGAGTGTGAACGTGGAGGAGGAAATAACCGACGTAAATGGAACGTCAGTTGTGCAGATTGGCAGCTCTACTGCCGTGCTGTACAACTTGCAACCCTGTGGCAGTATACAGGAGAAGGTGAATCACTTCACAGAAGTGATTCACCGTGCAGCTGACGTTTCCATGCCGAAGAGCTCCGGAACGCTGCGAAGGACGCCCGTCCCCTGGTGGAACGATGAATGTCGTTCCGCCATCCAGGGTCGCAGACGGGCGTTGCGTCGCTTTAGGTTGTGCCCCACATCTGACAACCTAGCAGCGTTCCGTATTGCCAGAGCTAAGGCGCGTCGAGTTATTAAGGAGAGCAAGAAGAGGTCATGGCAGAACTTTGTGAGCAATATAAATCGTTCCACGCCTTCGTCGAAAGTATGGGAGTCCATTCGCCGTATATCTGGAAGGTACTCCCGCCCACCAGGTATCTGGGTTACTGGATCACGGACGGATAATTACTGACGAACGAAGCATAGCGCAGCTGATGGCGGAGAACTTCGCCGCCATCACTTCGTCCGCTAACTTTGACCCTCGGTTTCAGCGACGTAGAGTCGCTGCCGAGAGGCGCCCGCTGTGCTTCGATTCGTCGAATTCAGAGGCCTACAACTGCCCATTCACATCTTGGGAGCTGGAGAGTGCGTTGAACAGCGCAAATGACACTGCTCCAGGGCCTGATTTGATCCAGTACCAGATGCTGAGGCATCTCAGTAAGGATGCTAAAAAGTACCTTCTAGATATTTTTAACGACATTTGGACCGGAGGACACTTCCCCGACTCGTGGAAAGAAGCAACATTAATTCCCATTTTAAAACCTGGCAAGGACAAATTGTTGCCAGGTAGTTATCGTAGTATTGCCTTGACTAGCTGCGTGGGGAAGACACTGGAGAGGATGGTGAATCGCCGCCTCGTCTGGTGTCTTGAATCCCGTAATCTCCTGAGCCGCTTTCAGTGTGGATTCAGGAAGTTCCGTTCCACCTTGGACAACCTGATCCTCCTGGAGGCGGCAATACAGGATGCGTTCATCCGCAGCCAACACCTCGTGGGTGTTTTTTTCGATCTTGAAAAGGCTTACGATACTACCTGGCGGCATGTGATTTTAAAACAGTTACATGAATGGGGTTTTAGGGGAAACCTACCCCGTTTTTTAAAATCATTTTTATCTAGTCGTTGCTTCCGGTACCGAGTCGGTGGTGAAGTGTCCGATCTTTTTATTCAGGAAAACGGTGTCCCTCAGGGGTCAGTTTTAAGCGTTACGCTCTTTGCTATTGCTATTAATAGCATAGCAGCCATTATAAGGAGTCCCCTACGGTACTCCTTATATGTGGACGATTTTTTAATTTTTATTGTATCGTCCAGCCTGAGAAGCGCTGAGCGGCAGTTGCAACTCACGCTGAACAGGCTGGACGAATGGTCAGTGCACACCGGTTTTCGTTTCTCCGCTGAGAAAACCCGGTGTGTACTTTTTACCCGCAGCAGAAGCCTTTTACCAGAGCCTCACCTTACCCTGAGGAACACCGTTTTAAGTTTTAGTGATACTGTTCGATTTCTGGGCCTCATTTTTGACACAAGGCTTAACTGGCTTGCGCATCTAAAAGATGTGAGAGCCAGGGCCTTAAAAGCTCTTAATATTTTAAAATGTCTGTGTGGCAGGTCATGGGGCGCTGACCGCTCCTGCCTGCTACAATTTTACAGAGCCTTTGTACGGTCGCGGTTGGAATATGGCTGTATCGTCTATGGTTCGGCACGGGACAGCTATCTGCGTATATTGGATAGTGTCCACCATGCTGGAATTCGGCTCGCCACAGGTGCATATCGCACCAGCCCTATTGTCAGCATTTGTGCTGACTCGGGCGAGCCGCCGCTTACCATCCGCCGGCAACTCCTCATGGTGCGACACTACCTGCACGTTGCCATAACACCTGGCAGTCCCGTGCACGACATAGTGCTCCATCCCAACTACGAGCGGCTCTATACCAACCGGCATAGAGCCACTAAACCGTTCAGCTACCGTACAAAGGCTATTTTAGAACAATACGGATTCGAGCTTCCTTCTTTTTATCACCAGGGTTGGAGTAAATCTCCTCCCTGGCTTTTAAAGAGGCCCAGAATAATTTTAGAATTATCGCGGCACAACAAGCTGTGTACCGCCGATAATGTTTTTATCAGGATTTTTAGAGATGTTTTAAACCAGTATCACACGTTTACCCCGGTGTTTACGGATGGGTCTAAGCAGGCTAACGGAGTTGGTTGCTCCGTAGTGTTCCCTCGAGCGACTTACACATTCAAATTGGACGGCAGGTGCAGCGTTTACACCGCCGAATGCTATGCCGTGTTGAAGTCGCTCCAGCATATGAAAGTAATGCGCGATAAGTTGTTCATCATATGCTGTGATTCCCTCAGCTGTATTCAGGCCATAGGAAATATGTATCCAGCAGATCGTCTAGTCCAGGACATCCAGGACGCCCTCCTTTCCCTTCAATCTCGTGGAAAGGAGGTGTTATTCTGCTGGGTACCGGGCCATGTGGGAATCAGGGGGAACGAGGCAGCTGATCAAGCTGCCAAGTTAGCCTGCGACAAGGTCAGAACCGACTTTGAACCGGTCCCAAAGTCAGACCTTGCCTCGGCGGCGAAGAGATTTGTTTTTGATGTTTGGCAGAGGCAGTGGCTGGAAGTCGAGCATAATAAGCTCCGGCTGGTCAAACCGACCGTTCAGCCGTGGAGCAGCTCCTTCCAGCGGGCGAGGAGGGATGAGGTTCTCCTTACTCGCCTCCGTATAGGGCACTGTCCTCTGACTCATGGTTTCCTTCTCCGCCGAGAGGACCCTCCGGAATGTGATGCTTGTGGCGTACCTCTGACGGTGCGCCACATTTTAACTGACTGTGTAAAGTTTTTAAACATAAGGGCAGACGTTGGCCTAGCTAACGATCTGCCCGTAATTTTAAATAATGACAATGTGGTGAAGGTTTTAAAATTTTGTAATATGGCCGGTCTTATCCCAAAAATTTTGGGTAGATCGGCCTAGTTGTAAGAATGGTTTGGTGGTCCGTCTACAACCACCAATCCGTGTACTGACTTATTCAGTTTTTAAATTTTGTTTCTTGTTTTTTAAGATTATTTTACTACTGGATGGCCCCTTTACAGCCATTCAGACTGTATTCTTAGTGTTTGTGTAAGCTGTTTGGCCCTTTACAGCCAACCAGTCAGTGTTATTAGATAGTCTACTTATTTTCCAGTAATTGTTTCAATGTTTTACTTAAACCTGCTGTCTACATGGCCGACCTTTTTACAGTCGGCCATGTAGGCGGTATTTTAGTCAGTGTTTTCGTATTTTATTATGCTGTCTGTGTGGCCGACCCCTCTACAGTCGGCCATGCAGACGGTAGCTAATTTTATCCCACATTGTCATTCTGTGTTTGAGTTAGGGCGCTAATGACCAAGTCGTCGACGCGCCCTAAAGCACCAATAACACACACCTTTTACAGCCAACCAGATAATGTTTGTGCTTTTTAATCGTTTATGGCAATCTTACAGCCACTGTTTCAGATTTAAATTTCGCCTTGCAGTCTGTGTGGCCGACCTCTTTACAGTCGGCCATGCAGAAGATATTTTAGTCTACTTTATTTTACTGTACTACCTGTGTGGCTGACCCTTTTACAGTCCGCCACACGGGCGGTAATCGAATTTTATGGCACATTGTCACACCAGGCATTTGTTAGGGCACTAATAACCCCGACGTTGACGCGCCCTAAAGCCCCAACAACAACAACAACAACAACAACAACAACAACACATCTTAAAGATGTGAAAGCCAGAGCCTATAAAGCTTTAAATGTTTTGAAATGTTTGTGTGGCAGGTCATGGGGCGCTGAACGCTCCTGCCGGTTACAATTTTACAGAGCCTTTGTACGGTCGCGTCTGGAATACGGTTGTATCGTGTATGGTTCGGCACGGGACAGCTATCTCCGTATATTGGATAGTGTCTACCATGCTGGGATTAGGCTCGCCACGGGTGCATATCGCACCAGCCCTATTGCCAGCATTTGTGCTGACTCGGGCGAGCCGCCGCTTACCATCCGCCGGCGACTCCTCATGGAAATTTTGGGCAGACCTGCATAGGTTTTAGATTGGATTGGTGGCCTTTTACAACCACCAATCCAAGTGCTGTTTTTAGTTGTGACCTTGTTTACAATGCTGGCCCCTTTACAGCTAGCCAGTTAGTTCGTTGTTTCAAACTGGTTGGCCCCTTTACAGCCAACCAGTCAATGTATGTATTTTTACTCTATGTGTCCTGTGTACTACCATATTACTAGTATTATGTTTTATTTTTTCCGTCTGTGGGGCTGACCCCTTTACAGTCAGTCATACAGACGGAATGCCAGTCAGTATTTTAGTATTTTATTGTGCTGTCTCTGTGGCCGACCTTTTTACAATTCTGCCACGTTGTCACGTCTTGTATTTGTTAGGGCGCTAATAACCCCGATGTTGACGCGCCTTAAAGCACAAAGAACAAACAACAACGACAGCTTGTGTGCTAATTATCCTGTATTCCCCAGAACAGAAATCCTGTGCTTCCTTCCATTTAATCTCACTAATCGCAAGAAGATCTAACTTAAGTCGTTCCATCTCCCTTTTTAAGTTTTCTAACCTACCTGCCCTATTCAGACTTCTAACATTCCACGCTCCGACTCGTAGAATGTTTCTATCTATTCTGATGACTCCTCCCTGAGTAGTCCCCACGCAGAGATCCGATTGGGGGACTATTTTACCTCCGGAATATTTTACCCAGGAAGAAGCCAATCAAAACTACGGAGTCCCAGCGGCACTGCAAAGCCAAATACGACGTGTGCACCTGGCCTAGTGATAAAAAAAATATTCTTTAAATTTCGATCTAGGCTCTAAATAAAAAAAGTTATAGCTTAAAGATTTTAAATCTCAGAGCCTACTTTGCTGTAGGTCTATAAACGGCTGGCTGTAATGCTGTTATCGTTATCAAATTATCTAATGATAAAATTCGTTGTGTGCAGGAACTTATCTGTTGCTGTCAATCATCGTCACGTCAAGATAACTGGCAGCTGACAGTTTGTGACGCGAGTCTCGGCGTGGAGTTTGATTTCTTAGTTTTTAAACTACGTACATGAAGTTTGTCTTTTCCTTCGATTCGAACTGGACGTATTTTTGAAGTGGACCAAATTTTGTCTAAAAGTAAGGTTGTTTCTTGTTTATTTCTTTTTATGTGTGTGAATTCTATATTATTGAGTGCTATTAACTTTTTGTATTTCATTGCTTATGACTGTTCGGTACATTCTGATGTGACTTGGAGATCTCATACATCTACATCTCATTGAATGTAGTCGGTATCTTGGAATAGGGTTTTATGTTTTGTGATGTTCGTGTCACTCCTTGACTAAACGGAATCAGTCGATAATTGGGAAAATTTTGTGCAGAAATTATTGTATTTAGTGTTGCTCTTATTACCGAAACTTTTTTCGTTGACAAAGAATATAAGATGTGGGGAAAAACTAGATTGATACGATTGTTATACTTTAATTTGAGTTTCTGAATTTACCTTTTGTCAAATGGCATTTGTTTATATGTGTGACGTAACACGACTGTTAAAAAAAATCTTTTTTTTTAGTCTCTGGTAAATCGTTTAAGATTTCCTGTTTTAAATGCTGTTAAATTATAAAGTTGTAAAAGAATCGAGTGGGATAACTAATAATTTACGTTTTGTACGAGAGGGTACTGTTTTGCCTTTGTTGGTAAGCAGATGGCAGTGGACCAATTGTTTGTTGGGGTTTCTGTGTTTGAGAAACGGAGTGAAATTACAGCATTTTTTATATCAGAAAAGTTCCTCACTTGTTGTATCGTCTTGATATTTTAATTAACTATGTTTCATTTTAAGTTTGATGTCCAACTGGACGTTTAATAATCAGGCTTCAATTTTGGTTAGGTTGTCGCTAATTTTAGTGTT
>JARYHS010013613.1:0-28575 GCA_031002005.1 Vandiemenella viatica | reverse complement strand
GCCAACGATCTGTCCCTTATTTTAAACAATGAGACCAGCAGAGTGACGAGTGTTTTAAATTTTGAGTATTGGCCGGCCTAGTGCCTAAACTTTTAGACAGATCGTCCCAGTTTCAAGATGGATGCGTGGCCTCTTTACAGACTCCCATCCATGTGCTTTGTTTTTATTTTTTATATTGTTGTAATACCTGTGTCGCTGTCCATTATACAGCCAGCGAGACATGTGGGGATTTAAATTCTTCTGTGAACCTGTTTGGTCCCATTATATCCATCCAGGTGTTCTACGGTCTTAGGCTGGTGGCACCTTTAAAACCACGTCTTATTATTGTGATTTATTTTATTTGCTGTCTGTTTTTATAGTTGACCATGCAGACAGTATTTTTAGCCACAGTATTAGCTGGTCATTGTTAGGGCGCTAATGACCTCGCTATCGACGCGCCCTAAAGCCACAAAAACAACGACAACAACAACATTTAAACGCTGCTAGCATTCTATGTGTGTCCATCTAGGACAGAGGTACCAAACTTGTTTTTCTCATAGACCACTTTCAAAATTTAGCTAGTTCCGCTGGACCCCCTGAAGCTACATTTCTACCATATTCCCAACCTAGTTAGATCTTCATATTTTTGTCAAATGTGAACATCTAACTATGAAAATTTGCGTTGCGGCTGAGTTCCAACCACGTACCTATTAACAGTTTTCGAAAAAGAAGTGTTAAATCGACTGGTTAATTAATTAATTGATTGTGCTAAGAGTGGTTGTCAAGAAACCAACTCACAGCACAAGAAACCAATTAATGTCTTATTCTTTTTTTTTTAGAAAGCTCCCCATTCGGAGTGGTAAAACTAAAAAGCAAAATAGTATATTTTCTTGTGTTGTATATATTTATTTGAATAAATTTGTAATTTATTACACTATTACTTTTTATAAAAGTCTGACATAATATAATTAAAATTAAACATTAATAACGTAACTTCTACAATGGCAATTAAAAAATAGTCATAATTTTAATGGGAGGGATGTAATTGATGGATTGACAGCAAATTATCAATATTTGGCTTCAGTTTTGTTAGGAATAACCGCAAATCCCCCCGTTCTGTAATATTCAATCTGCTCCTTTTTTTTTTTTTTTTTTTTTGTTAAGAGGTTTGTTATTACGCTAAAACCTTTTTCGACTAGATATGACGAGGGAAACGCTATCAAAAACTTTTCCGCAATTCTCCACAGTCCAGGATATTTTTCGGGTATTTCTGCCTGCAGCCAAAATATTTGATACCCTCGTTTAAATTTCACGTTCAGCTCCTCATTAGTGCTAAGTTCAAGTAGCTCCTCTTGCAATATCACATTCTCTAGTTCCGTTTCATCAAATGGATTCATGATCCAAGGTGGTATTTCCATCGTCAGAATATCTTCAAACCTGATTTTCAAGTCATCGTGCAGGGCAATTAAATGTTGAACATATGTCTGAATATCCTCATCAAGGCATTCTACCTGTGACAAGTTTGGGAACTGGGAAAATTCGCACCGACTAATATTTTGATTCATAAATTTCAATTTTCCAAGAAAAGCTGAAATTACACCCTTTGTTTTTATTAAATTGAAGCTGTCCCCTTGTAATTGTAAGTTAATGTGATATTTTTTTTTTTGAATAAATCTGTCAAATAAGCGATGTCTGCTTTGAAATTAATCAAGTTTTCTCTTAAATCTGGATCTTTAGATTCCAGAAACTCTAAAACTGTTCCAAAAAGTTAGTAAAATCTTGGTAAACATGCACCTTTCGACAACCAGCGTACTTCCGTATGTAACAGCAGTCGTTGAAAGTCTTCATCATTTTCATCGCACAATTGTGCAAATAAACGCGTATTCAAAGCATTGCTTCTTATTTTGTTAACTGCATTAATCACAAATTGAAGTGATTGGTGTAATCTATTATTCAAATTTTTCGCTATTAAGTGTTGTCGGTGGATGACACAGTGAATCGCAGTTACCTCTGGTATAATTCTTTTAAGATGGCTTATTATTTTTTATTTTATTTAACCATAGGTCTTGAATAGACCATACAGTCAGCCTGGTAAAGTTACAAGGTAATAATATTACTAGTATGTAAAAATATGCAGATATATAGATACATTAAACATGTAGGTCACTGTCTTTAATATAATCCTTGATGATACTATAGATTCTGTTGTTATTTGTAGCGAGTAGTACTGCAATGTTAGTTGGAAATGGCTGCTGTGCTCGCACAAGAGACTTGATTAATGTTGATTGCTGTTTCTGAAAATTGGAACAGTTGAAAAATAAGTGATTAAGGTCCTGCAGTGCCTGTCTCATGAAGAGAATTCATTTCCAACATATTTAAAAACAGAAACACAAAACAAGGTGCGGGTGTGTGGGGGGGGGGGGGGTTGTTAACTAAGGGCAGCTTTATTTCAGCTTGGTCTTTTCTTCTTTCTTCAGCATGAGCATCCGATTCTTGGGTTCTAATAACTTTAGCTGCTCGTGCTCTGCTAGAGCTACAACTTAGGCCAGTTTACGCCCGCAAAGCATGTCAAAAAAGAAGGCAATATAAACTGGTGCCAGAAACATTTAAGCAGACGCAAAGTAATAGGACAGAGAAAATCTACATCTATACTAAATAATACGTTTTTTTCTCTAACGAAATTTATTAACAAACTTTTCACTAAGATAATGCGCGAGGAGCACACCTTGAGCAACCGACCTAACATTACAGACTAACACAAACATCCGTCTCTCCGTCACCATTCCATAAGTTCTCAAAATTTCGTGACTACAACTGTTAATCATACCGAAGAAAAATGTCCTGTACCCTCCCTACAGATTTTCTTGTCAAATTCAGTCAATACCGGTATAGGCATTTAGTCGTCATAAAGTAACAAAAGACAGAGACTAACTTCCGCATTTATAGTATTATTACTGCAGATCACACAAACACTGACTGCGAATCACCCCCGAGCGGCCAATATAACGTAAAAAAGTGTACACCTACAGCATTACAAGACTACTTACGATTTTCCTCGCATTGCACCCCTAAATTTGTGATATCTACAGTTTAAAATTCAATCCGAATAACCGACGGTCCAGGCGTGACTCTTACGATCAAAAACAATTTTTTAAAAAAATCTTTGCCTCCATTGGGATTTGATCCGGCGATACAACATTAGTAAGCAAGCGCGTTAACCAACTGGCCACCAGCCCACAATAGTGTATGGATCTACAGAGTCTTCACATCCTAAACTTCTGTCTATGTTCGTTTCGGTAATTTTTCAAATTTACGTGACAATATGACGAGAAATTGCTTAGACAAATATAGACAGTATTTTTCTCCATGTTTCAAAGGAAAAGTGTGCAAAGTTTCATAGAGATCGGATGAAAACTGTGGATTTGTATGAAGAATAAACAAACAAATATTCATCTTTTTATATATAGATAAATACGGTGAAAAACTCCAATATCAGATTTTTCTTATGATTTAGGGATGAAACCATATATGTGTACCAAATTACTTGTTTCTAGGATTACTGGAAATACAGTGGAATTTTGATGTTGGGGTGTTGTACCAAAATAAAATTTTGAATTTCAATAACTTCAAAAGTAAGAAAAGGAAAGAAGTATAATTAAGCACTTTAGTTAAACATATTAAGCTCACTCCACAGTGAAAATCTGAGCTTTACAAAGTAATTAGGGTAGAAAGCGATTTCACGTTAGTGGTAGATAAGGGGGTAGGCATACGAAAATTTACGAGTTTCAGACTTTTCTTATAATATGTGGGTAAAATTTTATCTGTGTAGCAAATTTCAGCTTTCTACGGCTACTGGAAGTGCCTTAGAATTTTGATGATCATCAGTCAGTGAGTGAGTGACAAAATCGCCCCCGCAGGGGCCTGGTACGCAAGTGCCAGGTACGGGTTTGGCGAACCCGCGATGCCCGAGCTGGAAACTTGTGAGCGCCGCAAGTTTCCCACACCGTAAACCCCTCAACCTCAAGGTCGGATACGTGCCGAGGAAGTGCATGGGTGAGAGGCAGATCACTCGCTAACGTACAACCTCAGGGGCACCTGCGCACCCCTGTTGTAATAGCATTTTTTTCTTAAATGGTTTTTCACTCGTGGGACCAAAATGCCTACCAACAAAAAACCAAAAAACCCCTGCGGCCCGGGTGTGTCGCAGGTAAATAAAAACACACCCAGTTCATACAAACGGGCAAGGGTTGAAAGCCCTCCCCCGGATGTAAACAACAGTAACGGCAAGGGTTGTATTATTGACAATGCCTTCGTTATTATGACAAGGGTGGAGGGATCTTTTGAGAAGGTCTCTCCATTCTATGTTCAGAAAGGTTTAGAGGGTATTGCGGGTACCCTCAAATCTTTAAAAAAGCTGAGGAATGGGACACTGCTTATGGAAACATCCACCCAGAGGCAGGCTGTCCAACTCCTTAAGTGCGAGAAGCTCGGGGAGTTCGCAGTGAAGTGCGAACTCCATTAAACTCTAAATTCAAGTAAAGGTGTCATCACCAGCAGAGACCTTATGGATTTAGAGACCGAGGTACTCCTTAAGGAGTGGTCAACAGAACATGTGGTCGAGGTTCGTCAGATTAAACGAAGGGTTAACGGCAGTCTTGAGAAGACAGCCACCTTCGTCCTGACGTTCGACACTCCAACGTTGCCCAAAAACATCAAGGCAGGGTATTTGAACTTGAATATTCGCCCGTATGTACCGGACCCAATGCGCTGCTTTAAGTGCCAGCGGTTCGGTCATACGACGGCCACCTGCAAGGGCAACCCAACCTGTGGGAAGTGCGGAAAGGCGGCTCATGAGCAAGGCACAAGCTGCACGCTCCCACAGGTGTGTGTCAACTGCTCCGGGGCACATCCAGCCTGGAGCAGAGAGTGTCGATTGTATCTGGAGGAAAAAAGAAAAAAAAAAGAAAAAAAAAAGATCCCCGCAGGGGCCTGGTACGCAAGTGCCTGGTACGGGTTTGGCGAACCCGCGGTGCCCGAGCTGGAAACTTGTGAGCGCCGCAAGTTTCCCACACCGTAAACTCCTACCATGCTTCAACGACCACCGTAGGGCGTGACGGTGGAACGTTGTGTGCCTAGGAGAACGGGGATCTTGGCTTCATCGCCCGGATCGCGAGGACGGTACAAACCTCTATAAAAAAACCCTTAACCTCAAGGTCGGATTCGTGCCGCGGAGGTGCATGGGTGAGAGGCAGATCACTTGCTAACGTACAACCTCAGGGGCACCTGCGCGCCCCTGTTGTATTAGCGCTTCTTTTTAAACTGGTTTTACTCGTGGGACCAAAATTAAGTCTTCCACAAAAACCACCAAACCCTGCGGTACGGGTGTGCCGCAGGCTAAACCCAATACACCCAGTACTAAGAAGTGGGCCAGGGTTGATAGCCGTCCCGCTTCAGAAAGCCATAGTCACGGGAAAGTATGTTCGATACCGAACGCTTTCGTTGTAATGGAAAGGGTAGAGGGGACATTTGAAAAGGTGTCCCCTTTTTATATTAATAAAGGGTTGGAAGGACTGGTTGGAACCTTGAGATCAGTTAAAAAGCTGAGGAACGGGACGCTGCTGCTGGAAACATCCACCAGTAGGCAGGCATCACAGCTCCTTAACTGTGAGAAGCTCGGGGAGTTCGCTGTTAAATGCGAACTCCACAAATCCCTGAATTCTTCAAAAGGCGTCGTCACCTGCCGTGACATCATGGATTTAGGAACCGAGGAACTCGTTAAGGAGTGGGAGGATCAGCAAGTGGTCGAGGTGCGTCAGATTACACGGAGGGTAAATGGCAGTCTTGAAAAGACTGCCACCTTCGTCCTGACGTTTGACACTCCAGTGTTGCCCAAGTGTATTAAAGCTGGCTACATTAACTTGAACGTCCGTCCGTATGTTCCGGACCCAATGCGCTGCTTCCAGTGCCAGAGGTTCGGACATACGACGGCGTCATGCAAGGGCAACCCCACCTGTGGTAGATGCGGCAAGGGGGCACATGAGCTGGTGCCAATTGCACGCTCCCACAGGTGTGTGTCAACTGCTCCGGGTCGCACCCGGCCTGGAGCAGGGAGTGTCAAGTGTATCTTGAAGAGCGCAAGATACAGGAGTTGAAGACCAAAGAGCGGATACCTTATATAGAGGCAAAGAAGAAGGCGAAAGCGCTCGCCGCTCCAATATTTGGAACAAGCTTTGCCAAGACGGTCTCGACTCCCGTCAGGAAAGAAAGTGTTGCTACGCAGACATCCTTTGCAGACATGGGCACAAGCACAGTGTGCTCATGTCAATGCAAGTGTGGCGCAAAGTCCAGCAAGGTCATAACACCTAAGACCGCGGATGTCGCTAGCAACACATCTGCAACCTCGACCATTCCAGCAGCAGTATCTAAGACTCCACCAGCAATCAAGTTGACGGCACCTCCTATTCCACCGCGTGCTATTGAAATGGTAGCGATACCATTAGCTAGCGGTGGAAATAGAGGTGACCAGAAAATCAGAGGTCCCAAGTTTAGACAGACTGATCCGACCCAGTTTGTCAAGTCCCCTTCTTCGTCTCCTCCCAGACTGTCCATCAGTAGGGAGGGTAAGGGGAAGATGAAGAAGAAGAAGAACAAGAACGACGAGGAATTTGAGGAGTCCTCTGGGTCGGAGATGTCTGTCTCCGCTTCCGGGCAGGAAGAAACGGAAATGCTGGTGGACGTGTCTGGTCCCGTTCCTCAGCAGGAAATGACCGAAGACCCACCCGAACCGGGGCGGGTGAGGTTAAATAGGTAAGGATGGCTCCCATACTTCAGTGGAACATCAATGGATTTACAGCTCACAAAGAGGAGTTACACCTCTTAGCACGGTCTGATCCTTTGTGTCTCTGTCTGCAAGAGACACATTTCAGACCATCACACCAACCTGTGCTAAGAGGATATGATGTGTACCGTAAGGACGATACCGATGGTGATCGAGCGAAGGGTGGAGTGGCGGTGTTTGTCCGAAACACTGTCCACTCCGAACCTGTAGCTCTCACCTCTGAATTACAAGCAGTGGCAGTGAGGATTCATGGTCCTATAAAATTGACCATATGCTCTATTTATCTACCACCAAATACGCCCGTCAGTTATGACGACCTATACAACATCTTGCGGCAGCTTTCACGGCCATTCCTCCTCTTAGGAGATTTCAACGCACATAGTGCGTTGTGGGGCTCAAACTCCGATTGCCCCAGAGGCCGAATGGTTGGTAGATTAATAGAGCAAGAAGAAATATGTATCCTCAATACTGGTGCAATGACACATTTCACCACTGCATCCGGATCGTCCTCTGCCATTGACCTTTCGTTGTGCTCCCCTTCAATCGCGGACTCCGTGCATTGGGAGGTGGTTCGGGACCTTCACGGGAGCGACCACTTCCCAATATGGATGCACGTTGAGTTAGACCGTGGAAGAGGTAATAACCGACGCAAATGGAACGTCAGCAAAGCCAACTGGGAACTCTACCGCCGCTCCCTTACTCTAAAGGTGTATGACAGTATTGATGAGAAGGTGAATCACCTTACACAGGCGATTCACCAGGCAGCTGACGTTTCCATGCCGAAAAGCTCCGGAACGCTGCGAAGGACGCCGGTCCCCTGGTGGAACGATGAATGTCGTTCCGCCATTCAGGGTCGCAGACGGGCGTTGCGGCGTTTTAGGTTGTATCCTACATCCGACAACCTGGCAGCGTTCCGTATAGCAAGAGCTAAGGCGCGCCGTGTTATTAAGGAGAGTAAGAAGAGGTCATGGCAGAACTTTGTGAGCACTATCAATCGTTCCACACCTTCGTCGAAAGTATGGGAGTCCATTCGCCGTATATCTGGAAGGTACTCCCGCGCACCAGTATCTGGGTTACTGGATCATGGACGTATTATTACTGACGAACGAAGCATAGCGCAGCTGATTGCGGAGAACTTCGCCGCCATCACTTCGTCCGATAACTTTGACCCTCGGTTTCAGCGACGTAGAGTCGCTGCCGAGAGGCGCCCGCTGTGCTTCGATTCGTCGAATTCAGAGGCCTACAACTGCCCATTCACATCTTGGGAGCTGGAGAGTGCGTTGAACAGCGCAAATGACACTGCTCCAGGGCCTGATTTGATCCAGTACCAGATGCTGAGGCATCTCAGCAAGGATGCTAAAAAGTACCTTCTAGATATTTTTAACGACATTTGGACCGGAGGACACTTCCCCGACTCGTGGAAAGAAGCAACATTAATTCCCATTTTAAAACCTGGCAAGGACAAATTGTTGCCAGGTAGTTATCGTAGTATTGCCTTGACTAGCTGCGTGGGGAAGACACTGGAGAGGATGGTGAATCGCCGCCTCGTCTGGTGTCTTGAATCCCGTAATCTCCTGAGCCGCTTTCAGTGTGGATTCAGGAAGTTCCGTTCCACCTTGGACAACCTGATCCTCCTGGAGGCGGCAATACAGGATGCGTTCATACGCAGCCAACACCTCGTGGGTGTTTTTTTCGATCTTGAAAAGGCTTACGATACTACCTGGCGGCATGTTATTTTAAAACAGTTACATGAATGGGGTTTTAGGGGTAACCTACCCCGTTTTTTAAAATCATTTTTATCTGGTCGTTGCTTCCGGTACCGAGTCGTTGGTGAAGTGTCTGATCTTTTTATTCAGGAAAACGGTGTCCCTCAGGGTTCAGTTTTAAGCGTTACGCTTTTTGCCATTGCCATTAATAGCATTGCAGCCATTATATGGAGTCCCCTGCGGTGCTCCTTATATGTGGACGACTTCTTAATTTTTATTGCATCGTCCAGCCTGAGAAGCGCTGAGCGGCAGCTGCAACTCGCGCTGAACAGGTTGGATGAATGGTCAGTGCACACCGGTTTTCGTTTCTCTACTGAGAAAACCCGGTGTGTACTTTTTACTCGTAGCAGAAGTCTTTTAGCAGAACCCCACCTTACCCTGAGGAACACCGTTTTACGTTTTACTGATACTGTTCGTTTTCTGGGCCTCATTTTAGACTCAAGGCTCAGCTGGCTTCCACATCTTAAAGATGTAAAAGCCAGAGCCTTGAAAGCTTTAAACGTTTTAAAATGTCTTTGTGGTAGGTCATGGGGCGCTGACCGCTCCTGCCTACTACAATTTTATCGAGCCTTTGTGCGGTCGCGTTTGGAATACGGGTGCATTGTATACGGTTCGGCACGGGACAGCTATCTTCGGATATTGGATAGTGTCCATCATGCAGGAATTCGGCTCGCCACGGGTGCATATCGCACTAGCCCAATCCCCTGCATTTGTGCTGAGTCTGGCGAGCCGCCGCTTTCCATCCGGCGGCATCTCCTCATGGTGCGACACTATGTACATATTGCCACAACTCCTCATAGTCCCGTGCACGATATTGTGATGACACCTAACTTCGAACGTATATATGCTAATCGCCGTAGAGCGACCAAACCGTTCAGCCACCGTACAAAGGCCATTTTAGAAGAGTATGGGTTTGAATTGCCCTCCTTTTATCACCAGGGTTGGAGTAAATCTCCCCCCTGGCTTTTAAGGAGGCCCAGAACGATTTTTGAAATGTCTAGGTTTAACAAGCAGTCAACTGCTGCCAGTGGTTTTACCAGAATTTTTAGCGACATTTTAAACAAGTATCAGGATTTTACCCTGGTGTATACGGATGGGTCTAAGCAGGCTAACGGAGTAGGCTGCTCCGTAGTGTTCCCTCGAGCGACATATAACTACAAACTGAATAGCTGTTGCAGCGTATACACTGCAGAGTGTTACGCTTTGTTAAAGTCGCTCCAGCATATGAAAGTAAGTCGCAGCTTGAAGTACATCATATGCTGTGATTCCCTCAGCTGTATCCAGGCCATTGGAAGCATGTACCCAGCAGATCGTCTTGTCCAGGACATACAGGACACCCTCCAATCCCTCCAATCTTCTGGAAAGGAGGTCATATTCTGCTGGGTACCTGGACATGTGGGAATCAGGGGGAACGAGGCAGCTGATGGAGCTGCAAAGTTAGCCTGCAACAAGGTCAGAATTGACTTTGATCCGGTCCCGAAGTCTGACCTTGCCTCGGCGGTGAAAAGATTTGTTTCCGACGTTTGGCAGAGGCAGTGGCTGGAGGTTGAGCATAATAAGCTCCGGCTGGTCAAACCGACCGTTCAGCCGTGGAGCAGCTCCTTCCAGCGGGTGAGGAGGGATGAGGTTCTCCTTACTCGCCTCCGTATAGGGCACTGTCCTCTGACACACAGCTTTCTTCTCCGCCGGGAGGACCCTCCGGAATGTGATACCTGTGGCGTACCTATGACGGTGCGCCACATTTTAGTTGATTGTGATTTGTTTTTAGACTTAAGGGCAGACGTTGGTCTGGCGAACGATCTGGCCCTTATTTTAAACAATGAGACCAGCAGTGTGGCGAGTGTTTTAAAATTTTGCGTATTGGCTGGTCTAGTGCCTAAAATTTTAGGCAGATCGGCCTAGTTTTAAGATGGATGGGTGGCCTCTTTACAGCTACTCATCCATGTGCATTGCTTTTAATTTTTATATTTTTAAATTCCTTTTCGTTGGCCACTATACAGCCGGCGAGAGATGTAGTGTTTTAATTATTTTGTGACCCTGTATGGCCTCTTTACAGCCATTCAGGTGGTGCACGGTCTTGTGTTCTGGTGGCCTCTTTTCTAAGCCACGTTTTATATTTATGAATTTTTTTATTTGCTGTCTGCATGGTCGACCCCTTTACAGTCGACCATGCAGATAGTATTTTAGTACTTTGAGCCACAGTTTAGGCTGGTAATTGTTAGGGCGCTAATGACCCCGCCGTCGACGCGCCCTAAAACAACAATAACAACAACAACAACAACGACAAAATCGCTGAAGTTTGCATCCGAATAACATCCGAACTAAGAACAGTAACATAGTAAAATTAAGTAAGTTTGTAAGATTGCTGATATCTATGCATAACAGAAATTTGAGACATGTAGCATAAATACGACCGAAGAAATTGAGTTTCAAAAATGGCCCGAATCGCTTCG
Source organism: Vandiemenella viatica (assembly GCA_031002005.1). Taxonomy (NCBI): domain Eukaryota; kingdom Metazoa; phylum Arthropoda; class Insecta; order Orthoptera; family Morabidae; genus Vandiemenella; species Vandiemenella viatica. Next base: position 17,539 of record JARYHS010013613.1, on the reverse strand, counting down.
AGAAAAGGGTAGGCAGTGCCGCCATTGACTCGACTTGGCGGGTGACCTGCCGTGCACCCAAATCTGTTGCTTAACCTGTATTATGAACTATGTCAAGAAAACTTTTCCATCTTCACACATCGTCGAAAGGTTTTCTTTTAGCGCAAGTAACCGATATTCGTAAGGAAGAAAAAAAGAAATCTGTCACAGATAACTCAGCGTCGATATTTTAGGTCATATTTCAACCTTTTTTTTACTTATTGCTTTACGTCTTGTCCAATCACGTTTTGTTCTGCTGGGTACCCGGTCATGTGGGAATCAGGGGGAACGAGGCAGCCGATGCAGCTGCCAAGTTAGCCTGCAACAAGGTCAGAATCGACTTGGCTCCGGTCCCAAAGTCAGACCTTGCCTCGGCGGCGAAGAGAATTGTTTTTGAGGTATAGCAGAGGCAGTGGCTGGAAGTAGAGCATAATAAGCTCCGGCTGGTCAAACCGACCGTTCAGCCGTGGAGCAGCTCCTTCCAGCGGGCGAGGGGGGATGAGGTTCTCCTTACTCGCCTCCGTATAGGGCACTGTCCTCTGACTCATGGTTTCCTTCTCCGCCGAGAGGACCCTCCGGAATGCGATGCTTGTGGCGTACCTTTGACGGTGCGCCACATTTTAACTGACTGTGTACTGTTTTTAAACGTAAGGGCAGATGCTGGCTTAGCTAACGATCTGCCCGTTATTTTAAACAGTGACAATGTGGTAAAGGTTTCAAAAATTTGTAAAATGGCTGGTCTTGCCCCTAAAATTCTGGGCAGAACCCCCGCAGGGGCCTGGTACGCAAGTGCCAGGTACGGGTTTGGCGAACCCGCGGTGCCCGAGCTGGAAACTTGTGAGCGCCGCAAGTTTCCCACACCGTAAACTCCTACCATGCTTCAACGACCACCGTAGGGCGTGGCGGTGGAACGTTGTGTGCCTAGGAGAACGGGGATCTTGGCTTCATCGCCCGGATCGCGAGGACGGAACAAACCTCTATAAAAAACCCCTCAACCTCAAGGTCAGCCACGTGCCGAGGAGGTGTATGGGTGGAGAGGAAATTCACTCGCTAACGTGCAACCTCAGGGGCACCTGCGCACCCCTGTTGTATAAGCATTTCTTCTTATACTGGTTTTTACTCGTGGGAACAAAAATTCCTTCCACAAAAAAACCAAAAAACCCCTGCGGCCCGGGTGTGTCGCAGGTTAATAAAAACACACCCAGTTCTTACAAACGGGCTAGGGTTGAAAGCCCTCCCCCGGATGTAGACAGTAACAGCAAGGGTTGTAACATTGACAATGCCTTCGTTATTATGACAAGGGTGGAGGGATCTTTTGAGAAGGTCTCTCCATTCTATGTTCAGAAAGGTTTAGAGGGTATTGCGGGTACCCTCAAATCTGTAAAAAAGCTGAGGAATGGGACACTGCTTATGGAAACATCCACCCAGAGGCAGGCTGTCCAACTCCTTAAGTGCGAGAAGCTCGGGGAGTTCGCAGTGAAGTGCGAACTCCATAAAACTCTAAATTCGAGTAAAGGTGTCATCACCAGCAGGGACCTTATGGATTTAGAGACCGAGGAACTCCTTAAGGAGTGGTCAACAGAACATGTGGTCGAGGTTCGTCAGATTAAACGAAGGGTTAACGGCAGTCTTGAGAAGACAGCCACCTTCGTCCTGACGTTCGACACTCCAACGTTGCCCAAAAACATCAAGGCAGGGATATTTGAACTTGAATATTCGCCCGTATGTACCGGACCCAATGCGCTGCTTTAAGTGCCAGCGGTTCGGTCATACGACGGCCGACCTGCAAGGGCAACCCCACCTGTGGGAAGTGCGGAAAGGCGGCTCATGAGCCAGGCACGAGCTGCACGCTCCCACAGGTGTGTGTCAACTGCTCCGGGGCACATCCAGCCTGGAGCAGAGAGTGTCGATTGTATCTGGAGGAAAAAAAGATACAGGAGTTGAAAACGAAAGAGCGGATTTCTTATGGCGAAGCCAAAAAGAAATATAAGGCTCTGGCTCCACCAGTCTTCGCTACCAGCTTCGCGAAGACGTTATCAACTCCCGTCAGGAAAGAAAGTATTGCTACCCAGACGTCCGTTGCGGACATGGGCACAAGTCCAATGTGCTCATGTCAGTGCAGATGTGGTGCCACACCCATCAAGGTCATTACACCTAGGACCTCGCACGTCGGTAGCAATACTCTGACAACACCGACCACATCGACAGCAGGTTCAGCATGTCCACCAGCAAAGACACTGCCATCCGCTACAGCAGTGGGTCCCTCTGCAGCAGCAGAAGCGGCCCCTGAAGCAGAAACAGCAATCTGCAAAAGTAGTGATAACGGCAACGCCATCTGCCGGTAGCGGATGGCAAACAGTGCAAAGGGTAAGGGGTCCGAAATTTAAGCTAACGGACCCCGCTATGTTTGTGAAATCCCCTCCGACTTCTCCTCCCAGATCCCCTTCTGGAAAGGAGAAGAGGAGGGACAGGCCTCGGCGGATGAAAAATCCGCAAGACCCCGAGGCCTCACAACGAAAATCGTCTTCGGACACCGAAGACGATATCATGCTGGTGGACGCACCTTGTTCCGTTCCTCAGCTATCAGAGAAGGAAGACCCACCCGATCCGGGGGGGGTGGTGGTTTTAAATAGGTAGAATGGCTCCCATACTTCAGTGGAACGTAAACGGTTTCCAGGCTCACAAAGAGGAAGTCCAGCTCTTAGCACGGTCTAATCCATTGTGTCTCGTTCTCCAGGAGACACACTTTAGACCACAACATCAGCCAGTGCTAAGAGGTTATGACATATTCCGAAAGGACGATACCGAGGGTGATCGAGCGAAGGGCGGAGTGGCCGTGTTTGTTCGGAACACTGTCCACTCTGAACCCGTCGCTCTCACCTCTCATCTACAAGCAGTAGCGGTGAAAATACACGGTCCAATACAACTGACCGTATGCTCTATCTATCTGCCACCCAGTTTGTCCGTCGACTACGACGACCTGGTTGGCATTACGCGACAACTCACTCGGCCCTTTCTCCTTTTGGGAGATTTCAACGCCCACAGTGCGTTGTGGGGTTCCACCACCGATTGCCCCCGGGGCCGAGTGATTGGTAGATTGATGGAGCAGGAGGAAATTTGTATCCTGAATACAGGGCAAATGACTCATTTCACCACTGCTACCGGTACGTCTTCTGCCATTGACCTTTCCTTGTGTTCTCCCTCAATCGCAGACTCCGTGCTATGGGATGGTGGATCGCGACCTACATGGAAGCGACCACTTCCCTATTTGGTTGCACGTCGAGTGCGATCGTGGAGGGGGAACTAACCGGCGCAAATGGAACGTCAGTTGTGCAGATTGGCAACTCTATTGCCGCTCTGTAACCCTACAACTTGTAGGCAGCATACAGGAGAAGGTGAATCATTTCACGGAAGTGATTCACCGGTGCAGCTGACGTTTCCATGCCGAAAAGCTCCGGAACGCTGCGAAGGACGCCCGTCCCCTGGTGGAACGATGAATGTCGTTCCGCTATTCAGGGTCGCAGACGGGCGTTGCGGCGTTTTAGGTTGTATCCTACATCCGACAACCTGGCAGCGTTCCGTATAGCCAGAGCTAAGGCGCGCCGTGTTATTAAGGAGAGTAAGAAGAGGTCATGGCAGAACTTTGTGAGCACTATCAATCGTTCCACACCTTCGTCGAAAGTATGGGAGTCCATTCGCCGTATATCTGGAAGGTACTCCCGCGCACCAGTATCTGGGTTACTGGATCATGGACGTATTATTACTGACGAACGAAGCATAGCGCAGCTGATGGCGGAGAACTTCGCCGCCATCACTTCGTCCGATAGCTTTGACCCTCGGTTTCAGCGACGAAGAGTCGCTGCCGAGAGGCGTCCGCTGTGCTTCGATTCGTCAAATACAGAAGCCTATAACTGCCCATTTACATCTTGGGAGCTGGAGTCTGCTTTGAACAGCGCAAATGACACTGCTCCAGGGCCTGATCTGATCCAGTACCAGATGCTGAGGCATCTCAGTAAGGATGCTAAAAAGTACCTTCTAGATATTTTTAACGATATTTGGACCGGAGGACACTTCCCCGACTCGTGGAAAGAAGCAACATTAATTCCCATTTTAAAACCTGGCAAGGACAAATTGTTGCCAGGTAGTTATCGTAGTATTGCCTTGACTAGCTGCGTGGGGAAGACACTGGAGAGGATGGTGAATCGCCGCCTCGTCTGGTGTCTTGAATCCCGTAATCTTCTGAGCCGCTTTCAGTGTGGATTCAGGAAGTTCCCGTTCCACCTTGGACAACCTGATCCTCCTGGAGGCGGCAATACAGGATGCGTTCATCCGCAGCCAACACCTGGTGGGTGTTTTTTTCGATCTTGAAAAGGCATACGATACTACCTGGCGACATGTTATTTTAAAACAGTTACATGAATGGGGTTTTAGGGGTAACCTTCCCCGTTTTTTAAAATCATTTTTATCTGGTCGTTGCTTCCGGTACCGAGTCGGTAGCGAAGTGTCTGATCTTTTTATTCAGGAAAACGGTGTTCCTCAGGGGTCAGTTTTAAGCGTGACCCTATTTGCTATCGCAATCAACAGTATATCTATGGTTATAAGGAGTCCCATTCGGTTCTCCTTATATGTGGACGATTTTTTAATTTTTATTGCATCGTCCAGCCTGAGAAGCGCAGAGCGGCAGCTGCAACTCGCGCTGAACAGGCTGGATGAATGGTCAGTGCACACCGGTTTTCGATTCTCTGCCGAGAAAACCCGGTGTGTACTTTTTACTCGTAGCAGAAGCCTTTTAGCTGAGCCTCACCTTACCTTGAGGAACACCGTTTTAAGTTTTACTGAAACAGTTAGATTTCTGGGCCTCATTTTTGACACCAGGCTTAACTGGCTTCCGCATCTCAAAGATGTGAAAGCCAGGGCCTTAAAAGCTCTTAATATTTTAAAATGTCTGTGCGGCAGGTCGTGGGGCGCTGATCGCTCCTGCCTGCTACAGTTTTATCGAGCCTTTGTACGGTCGCGTCTCGAGTATGGTTGTATCGTATATGGTTCGGCACGGGACAGTTATCTTCGGATACTGGATAGTGTCCACCATGCATGGAATTCGGCTCGCCACGGGTGCATATCGCACCAGCCCTAATTGTCAGCATTTGTGCTGACTCGGGCGAGCCACCACTTACCATCCGCCGGCAACTCCTCATGGTGCGACACTATATGCATATTGCCATAACACCTGGCAGTCCCGTGTACGACATAGTTATACATCCCAAGCTACGAGCGGCTCTATACCAACCGGCATAGAGCCACTAAACCGTTCAGCTACCGTACGAAGGCTATTTTAGAATCATTACGGATTCGAGCTTCCCTCTTTTTATCGCCAGGGTTGGAGTAAATCCCCTCCCTGGCTTTTAAAGAGGCCCAGATTAATTTTAGAACTGTCACGGCATAACAAACTGCTAACCGCTGACAGTGTTTTTATTAATATTTTTACTGATATTTTAAATCAATATCACACTTTCACCCCGGTGTATACGGATGGGTCTAAGCAGGCTAACAGTGTAGGCTGTTCAGTAGTGTTTCCCTCGAGCGACTTACAAATACAAGATGGATAGCAGGTGCAGTGTTTACACTGCGGAGTGCTATGCCCTGCTAAAGTCGCTCCAGCATATGAAGGCACGCCGCGACAAGAAGTACCTCATATGCTGTGATTCCCTTAGTTGCATTCAGGCATTAGCAACTATGTACCCAGCAGACCGTCTAGTCCAGGACATCCAGGACGCCCTCCTTTCCCTCCAATCTTGTGGGAAGGAGGTGGTATTCTGCTGGGTACCAGGCCATGTGGGAATCAGGGGGAACGAGGCAGCTGATGAAGCTGCCAAGTTAGCCTGTGACAAGGTCCGAATCGACTTTGACCCGGTCCCAAAGTCAGACCTTGCCTCGGCGGCGAAGAGATTTGTTTTTGATGTTTGGCAGAGGCAGTGGCTGGAAGTTGAGCATAACAAGCTCCGGCAGGTCAAACCGACCGTTCAGCCGTGGAGCAGCTCCTTCCAGCAGGCGAGGAGGGATGAGGTTCTCCTTACTCGCCTCCGTATAGGGCACTGTCCTCTGACACATGGTTTCCTTCTCCGCCGAGAGGACCCTCCGGAGTGTGATGCTTGTGGCGTACCTTTGACGGTACGCCACATTTTAACCGAATGTGTATTGTTTTTAGATCTAAGGGCAGACGTTGGCTTAGCCAACGATCTGTCCCTTATTTTAAGCGATGACCGTGACAACGTGGCTAAGGTTTTAAAGTTTTGTTGCTTGGCCGGTCTTGTCCCAAAAATTTTGGGCAGATCGGCCTAGGTTCTAGATTGGATTGGTGGCCGTCTACAACCACCAATCCAAGTACTGTTTTTATTTGTGACACTGATTATATGGCTGGCCCTTTTACAGCCAGCCATCTAACTTGTTTTTAACCTGGTTGGCCCATCTACAGCCAACCAGTTAATGTATGTAATTTTATATTCTTGTCAGAGTTTTATATTTTATGTTGCCGTCTGTGTGGCCGACCTCTTTACAGTCGGCCGGGCAGACGGTATTTTAGTTAGTATGTTAGTATTTTATTGTGCTGTCTCTGTGGCCGACTCCTTTACAGTCGGCCACACAGACGGCAATTTCGCCACGTTGTCACGTCTGGTTTTTGTTAGGGCGCTAATGACCTCGTCGTCGACGCGCCCTAAAACCTCAACAACAACAACAACTGGGCAGAACGGCCTAGGTTTTATAATGGATTGGTGGTCGCTCTACAGTCACCAATCCATATAGAATATTGTAACTATTTCATTTTAGTTTGACATTCCACATCTGGCTGGCCCGTTTACAGCCAGGCAGTTTGTACGGTGTTTTAGTGTTTGATAAAGCTGGTTGGCCCTCTTACAGCAAACCAGCCAGTATCGAGTATTTTATATTTACGGCCAGTTTACAGCCATTGTTTTATTGTTGTACATTTTATGTATATCACCGTCCGCATGGCCGACCTCTCTACAGTCGGTCATGCGGGCAATTTTCTAGTTTGTATTTTACTATTTTATTCTGCTGTCTATATGGCCGATCCCTTTACAGTCGGCAATGCAGACGCCAGTTGATAAATATTTTGACCACATTGTCATTCTATGTTACCGTTAGAGCCACGTCTGAGCAAACGAAGTGCACTGCGTGGAGGAAAGGCTGACATTTAGTTGGAAGAGGATAACATAGTCTCCCCTACCACTTACACCTCTTTTTTTTTAATTACTAATTAAATTTTTATCTAGGCTCTTGGTATCAAACATTCAGCACTTATGTTTGTGTGCTTTGGATGAAATTAAATATAAAATAATGAAGATTTTACTGGTAGACATTTGTTAATTTATATTCTTATTTCTGAGATAAGTTACCTTTTTTTTTTTTTTACTTATGGCTTTACGCCTCTTCGAAGTCGAGGTCATTAGAGGCGGGATGGGACTGGGGACCCCGCAGGGGCCTGGTACGCAAGTGCCAGGTACGGGTTTGGCGAACCCGCGGTGCCCGAGCTGGAAACTTGTGAGCGCCGCAAGTTTCCCACACCGTAAACTCCTACCATGCTTCAACGACCACCGTAGGGCGTGGCGGTGGAACGTTGTGTGCCTAGGAGAACGGGGATCTTGGCTTCATCGCCCGGATCGCGAGGACGGTAAAAACCTCTATAAAAAACCCCTCAACCTCAAGGTGAGTAACGTGCCGAGGAGGTGGATGGGTGGTGAGGCAAACCACCCGTTAACGTACAACCTCAGGGGCACCTGCCGCACCCCTGTTGTATTGGGCTTGGTGGTGTGATTCGGGGGCTCCACGCCACTCGACTTTTAGGTCCTCCGGACTCGTGGGAACAATACCCAAAACACCAAAAAATTCCTCATTTGCCTGCGGCTCGGGCAATCCGCAGGGCCAATCTTCCGCCCAAAAAACTGGAAAGCGGGCGAGGGTTGAAAGCCCTCCTCCTGAGAAAGAAGACGGTAACAGGAAGGGTTATCTTATAGAAAACGCCTTCATAATAATGGGAAGAAAGGAGGGATCTTTCGAAAAGATCTCTCCTTTTTATATAAATAAAGGGTTACAAGGCATAGCTGGAACGCTTAAAAGTGTGAAAAAGCTGAGGAACGGGACCCTGCTTTTGGAAACATCCACCTACAAGCAGGCTGTCCTACTCCTTAAGTGTGAGAAGCTCGGGGAGTTCGCAGTAAAATGCGAACTCCATAAATCGCTCAACTCAAGCAAGGGAGTGATCACATGCCGTGATCTGATTGATATAGCGTCCGAGGAACTCCTTAAGGAGTGGGGATCAGAGAACGTGGTCGAGGTTCGTCAGATCCTGCGAAGGGTTAACGGCAGTCTTGAGAAGACTGCCACCTTCGTCCTGACGTTCGACACTCCGACGTTGCCAAAGTCCATCAAAGCTGGATATCTCAATCTGAACGTTCGCCCGTATGTTCCGGACCCGATGCGCTGCTATAAGTGCCAGAGGTTCGGACATACGACGGCGAACTGCAAAGGCAACGCCACTTGTGGGAAATGTGGAAAATCTGCGCATGAACCGGGTGCAAGTTGCACCCTCCCACAGGTGTGCATTAACTGCTCCGGGGCACATCCAGCCTGGAGCAGGGAGTGTCGAGTGTACCTTGAAGAAAAGAAGGTACAGGAGCTGAAAACGAAGGAACGATTATCATATGGCGAGGCGAAGAAACGGTTTAAGGCGCTTGCGCCACCGGTCTTCGCCACTAGTTTTGCCAAAACGTTGTCAGCTCCCGTCAGGAAGGAAAGTGTTGCAACGCAGACGTCCGTTGTAGACACGGGCACGAGCACAATGTGTTCGTGTCAGTGCAAATGTGGCGCAATACCCACTAAGGTCCTAACACCAAGGACCGCGGACGTCGGCAGCAACACTTCTGCAACCACGACCCGTCAGACAGCAGGTACAACAGGTCCACCAGCAAAAAACAGCCATCTGCTACATTAACTGCAGGTGCGGGTCTCACTGCCGCGGGAGAGGTAGCTCCAGCGGTGGATGCAGCCCCTGCAGCAGAAGCGGTAATGTCTACGCCATCGGCTGGTAGCGGATGGCAAACAGTTCAGAAAAATCGGGGTCCGAAGTTTAGGCATACGGACCCCTCTATGTTCGTGAAATCCCCTTCTGCTTCTCCTCCCAGTTCCCCAACTGGGGGAGGGAAGAAGGGGAAAAGGCCTCGGCGGAAGAAAGTTCCGCAAGACGGCGAGGCCTTAGAACAAGAGTCGTCTTCGTGGTCCGAAGACGACTCTTGTTCTAAGGCCTCGCCGTCTTGCGGAACTTTCTTCCGCCGAGGCCTTTTCCCCTTCTTCCCTCCCCCAGTTGGGGAACTGGGAGGAGAAGCGGAAGGGGATTTCACGAACATAGAGGGGTCCGTATGCCTAAACTTCGGACCCCGATTTTTCTGAACTGTTTGCCATCCGCTACCAGCCGATGGCGTAGACATTACGCTTCTGCTGCAGGGGCTGCAATCCACCGCTGGAGCTACCTCTCCCGCGGCAGTGAGACCCACACCTGCAGCTAATGTAGCAGATGGCTGTTCTTTTGCTGGTGGACCTGTTTACCTGCTGTCTGACGGGTCGTGGTTGCAGAAGTGTTGCTGCCGACGTCCGCGGTCCTTGGTGTTAGGACCTTAGTGGGTATTGCGCCACATTTGCACTGACACGAACACATTGTGCTCGGGCCCGTGTCTACAACGGACGTCTGCGTTGCAACACTTTCCTTCCTGACGGGAGCTGACAACGTTTTGGCAAAACTAGTGGCGAAGACCGGTGGCGCAAGCGCCTTAAACCGTTTCTTCGCCTCGCCATATGATAATCGTTCCTTCGTTTTCAGCTCCTGTACCTTCTTTTCTTCAAGGTACACTCGACACTCCCTGCTCCAGGCTGGATGTGCCCCGGAAGCAGTTAATGCACACCTGTGGGAGGGTGCAACTTGCACCCGGTTCATGCAGCAGATTTTCCACATTTCCCACAAGTGGCGTTGCCTTTGCAGTTCGCCGTCGTATGTCCGAACCTCTGGCACTTATAGCAGCGCATCGGGTCCGGAACATACGGGCGAACGTTCAGATTGAGATATCCAGCTTTGATGGACTTTGGCAACGTCGGAGTGTCGAACGTCAGGACGAAGGTGGCAGTCTTCTCAAGACTGCCGTTAACCCTTCGCAGGATCTGACAAACCTCGACCACGTTCTCTGATCCCCACTCCTTAAGGAGTTCCTCGGACGCTATATCAATCAGATCACGGCATGTGATCACTCCCTTGCTTGAGTTGAGCGATTTATGGAGTTCGCATTTTACTGCGAACTCCCCGAGCTTCTCACACTTAAGGAGTAGGACAGCCTGCTTGTAGGTGGATGTTTCCAAAAGCAGGGTCCCGTTCCTCAGCTTTTTCACACTTTTAAGCGTTCCAGCTATGCCTTGTAACCCTTTATTTATATAAAAAGGAGAGATCTTTTCGAAAGATCCCTCCTTTCTTCCCATTATTATGAAGGCGTTTTCTATAAGATAACCCTTCCTGTTACCGTCTTCTTTCTCAGGAGGAGGGCTTTCAACCCTCGCCCGCTTTCCAGTTTTTTTGGGCGGAAGATTGGCCCTGCGGATTGCCCGAGCCGCAGGCAAATGAGGAATTTTTTGGTGTTTTGGGTATTGTTCCCACGAGTCCGGAGGACCTAAAAGTCGAGTGGCGTGGAGCCCCCGAATCACACCACCAAGCCCAATACAACAGGGGTGCGGCAGGTGCCCCTGAGGTTGTACGTTAACGGGTGGTTTTGCCTCACCACCCATCCACCTCCTCGGCACGTTACTCACCTTGAGGTTGAGGGGTTTTTTTATAGAGGTTTTTACCGTCCTCGCGATCCGGGCGATGAAGCCAAGATCCCCGTTCTCCTAGGCACACAACGTTCCACCGCCACGCCCTACGGTGGTCGTTGAAGCATGGTAGGAGTTTACGGTGTGGGAAACTTGCGGCGCTCACAAGTTTCCAGCTCGGGCACCGCGGGTTCGCCAAACCCGTACCTGGCACTTGCGTACCAGGCCCCTGCGGGGCACAGATCTATGCAGGAAATTTTACTACTAACTACATGCATAATTCTTATTACTCATTTCTGAGCTCTAAATTTTTTATCCATGTCCCTCATGTTGTCCCATCATTTATTGAAGATGACATTAGGTAGTGAAAATAAAAAAAAGCTAGTTTATTCATATTCAGATCACCCATGGCTGAAATTGTGTACATTGTGAATGTGGTCATACTCACTTGCTCCCAGAAGGCAGACACATGTATTCCCCAATTTGAATTATGATCAACATGGAAACCTAGAAATTCCACAGTCTGCACCTGTCTGTTAATTTATTTGTATGTCTGGTATTAATCTGTGTGGTGCCCTGAACTGCATATACTCAGTTTTATCTTAATTTAAGGATAAGCCATTAACCGTGAACCAATTATTAAAATGATCACAGGGCATAGTTTGCCATACGTTCAGTAGAGAGATCTAGAGTATTTTTAATTGCTATACTTGAGACTTATGCAAAAACAACAACTTCTGAGGCTTGAGCCATATTTACATATATTAAAAACAACAGACGACAAAATATAGAACCCTGAAGTACTCCAGATCTGATATACCTTCACACGAAAAAATGTAAACCACATGATGCATCTTTAAAATTTCCAGTGACACTTTCTTTTGAAAGGCAAGAACTAAACCAATCAATAACAAAAATCCACTATACCATAACTCTTTAATATTACTATCAGAACTTCATGACCAACACAGTCAAATGCCTTACACTAATCACAAAATATTCCTACTGGCAATAATTCACCATTTACTTGTTCCAAATAAAGGCTGTGAATGCAAATATGGTTTGTTCTGCTAAATGGACCCTTTGAAAACCGAACTGTGAATTGATTAGAATATTTTTATTCCTTAGGTGCCGGTAAACTTTTGCGTATAGTTTTTTCTGAAGTTTTAGAGGTGGTTGTTAGCAATAAAATAGAACAGCAATTCATAAAAATGACTTATCACCTTTTTGCAGAATGTTTTAACTACATCATACCTATCTGCAAAGAATCCTTGAAGTACAAATATATTAAAAAGGAACAAGAACTGTTGATGGGTACTAAAATAAAAATTTAAGTGAAGAATACATCATCTGATTTGTATTTGGTGGAGCATGGCATGAAGCAGGCATGTCACTAATAAACGGAGCAGGTGTATAATTATAAATTACAGGTTACTGGAGCATTAAGTAATAAACAACTGACTAGGCTATGCAACATACATTCTACTATCGAAGATGCACAGAAAGTTCAGGTGTCATTCTAATGCTCCTGACTTACTTCAGACACAAACACAATATAAGGCACCCTTTATTTCGCCAAGGGCATTCCCACTAGCCATTCCCAGTAGTAAAGTATTCAATAGATCAATTGTGAAGTCGTTTATGCTGGACATGGAAATTTCGAGAAAGAGTAATTGTCAACTTAAAGGAATTTCCCTGTATTCATATCCACGGTGAGAATTCACCATTAGAATCTTTTTGAAGTGTATTCATTATATCGGGAAGGGTTTATTTTGGGAGATAATTCGGTTTGTTCACTTTTTGAAGCACGCTATCGGGAAAGTACAGATCTAAGATTTTAAATATCTTTGAGTTGAGTGGAGCTACAGCTGGACTTTTATCACCGGCTATGGTCGGCATTGTCCCAAGTATTCTGGTAGTGAGGTTGAATAATTTGGCAAGGTGACTTCAGTTTTAAGATTATTGAAATCCTTTTGAATGTTAAATTAAATTAAAACAGATAGAACATGATGATAGAAAGTCCCTGTAAAAATTTCAAGTTAAACTATTTAGTACTTTTGGAGATATTAATTAAAGAAAAAGTTGCTGACATCATAGGCTCTGAGAAGTCTGTAAAAGATCATGCAGCGAGCTCAGATTGTCTCACTCCACTCTAAATTTTCAAAGAAGTAACTTCGTAATATGTAGTCTCCAGCTCGAAAAGCCCCTAACTTCAAGCAGTAGCAGTTTCGGCAAATTCCAACATGCCATAGTACTCACTAATGTTAGCGGGACTTTGTGAGTTTTTGTCTTCTCGTACGAATGTGCTTAATCTGTAATCTTCAATGAAACTGTTGTTCTATTGCTTTATCTACGTATCTGGTACCTACAAGTGAACCTTTGCAAGAATATAAGTATTGTGTTACTCTCAAATTGTGTCAAGTGACTTTATTTCAATTACCCTTCGCATTTGGGGTTTAATACGAGCGTGTGGCGGCTGATTTCATAATATTTTAGGTACCAGAAGGCTGCATATGGTCATGAACTTAATTGTTCAAAATTCAGGTTGAAGTGTTGTTAATCCCCCATCAACCTTTACGCCTGACAACAAGTGTTATTAAATAAAATATCATGTTTATTGTCAGATGCTGTATTACCATTGATTTGTTGACAAAAGTTATTTTTAAAATGTTTCATATGTTCATGTGGCATTTCCTTGATGATGTACCCTGTCTCACCACTATTAATTTCTCCCTTTGCCTTTTAATTTTTTCAGCCTGCATCCTTGATGGGGCATCAGAGCACTGGAAGCTCAAATATTTTCCTCTGTCCAAGCAACAGCAGAAGAAACCAGCAGACCAACAAATGGCAGTATTACCCTACATTCAGGGTTGACATATAAAATTGGTCAACTAGAAAAATATTGCTCTGATATAAAAACCGCCAAAGAAGATTTTGGGTGTAGTTGTTAAGGTGAAAGACACAATGGAAAATTACAGACACCAAGTTTACATGCAACTGTGGTGAGGTAAATATCAGTAAAACATGGTGCACCATCAAGGAAAGGCTGAACAAACATATGATACATTTTAAAAATAACAATGTCAGAAGTACAACATTCACTTTACACTATGCAGCAATTCCAGACATGGATAAGTTCTTCACTTATAAGGGATGACTGATTCATGGTCAACACAGGCCTACTGTTGATAGCACCAAAATCAACGGATAATAAATAGCTAGAAGTATACAAATATCTAAGACTGTATAAGCTATTGACGAAATGTGTATAGGAATGATTTTGCAGGTTAGTTTGCCAAATTAAGATTACAGAAAAAATAGTAATCTATACTATATAATAAAATTGTAGGAAAGTTGTGTTTGTAAATGAAATCTATTTCGAAATGAGTAATTGCAATGTTTGCTACTAATGAAAGAGATATAAAAATTTTAAAATTTGGAATTTTTGTCCGTCCACATACCATGCAAAAAGTAACAAACAAAATTTAATGAATAGCATATGTCTTCAGTTGTAACACAGAGGATTTTTTATCCAGATTAATAACATATTTCTCAATGAAACAGACGTTAAAATAGTGAATTTTGAAATTTTTTAACTGTGTGTCCGTGCACCATGTAAAAACTAATCGCCAGATTTTAACAAAACTGTAAACAGTGGCAGCTTATGTCGTGTTTTAACACAGGATACATCTTATCAAAGTTATTAACATATTTCTTAATGAAAAAATGGCCAAAATTGTAAATTTTGAAATTTTTAGTATCTGTCTATCCATTATTAAAAAACTAATGGACACATTTTAAGAAAACTGCACACAGAGGCAGTTTACGTCATGTGTTGTATCATAGGACATTTTTAATGGAGATTAGTAACATATTTCCCAATGATACAGAAACAAAAACCGAGCCAATAAGATTTTGCTGTGTGTGTGTCATTTCACACAGCAATTATCATATATATTAAAACTATAAGATATTTTTTTGTCACAAGCCTGTATCTTCCTTCATACTTAACCGAAATCAATGAATGAGGTGTCATTTTAAAGCTTATGGTCTCCACTTTGATCACATCATATTTTAAGAAAGAAAGTTTTCGGAATTCGACCCTTAAAGGGCAAAAATGTCAATTTGTCTAAAATGCAGTTTTCTGTGTTATGGGTCATTTATCTCCCTGGATACCTATCTGAAACCATTTAATGAAGTATCATTTTAAAGATTAAGATCTCCGCTTTTGTGACGTCATATACTAAGGCAAGAATATTTCAGAATTCGACCCTTAAAGGGCAAGAGTATCAATATTTTTGCAATGTGTTTTTGTGTCACGAGCCATTTATCTTACTTCATATCTAACCGATATAGATAAGTGAGGTATCATATTAAAGACGAAGGTCTCCACCGTGGTAACATTATATTTTAAGAAAGGAATTTTTCGTAATTCGACCCTTAAAGGGCAAAATTGTCAATTTTTCTAAACTGCGTTTTTTGTGCCTCAAGCCAAACATCTCCATGGATATCTAACCACAAACGATAAATGAAGTAGAGTAGTAATGTCTCAGCTTTGTGATATCATATTTTAAGAAAGGATGTTTTTGGAATTCAATCCTTAAAGGGGAAAAGTATAAATTTTTCTACAACGCATTATTGTGTCACGAGTCATTTATCTCCCTTGATATCTAACCGATATAGATAAATGAGGTATCATATTAAATACTAAAGTCTACGCCATGGTAACATTATATTTTAAGAAAGGAATTTATTGTAAATCGACCCTTAAAGGGCAAAAATGTCAATTTTCCTACAATGCATTTTTTGTGTCTCAAGCCATTTATCTCCCTGGATATCTAACCAAAATTGATAAATCAAGTAAGATTAAGAGGAGTAATGTCTCAGCTATGGTGACATCATATTTTAAAAATGAAGTTTTTTGGAATTCAACGCTTAAAGGGAAAAAGTATTAATGGTTCTACAACACATTTTCGTGTCACAAGTTATTTAACCGAAATAGATAAATGTGGTATCATTCTAAAAATTAAGGTTTCTGCTGAGGTAACATCACATTTTAAGAAATGAATTTTTCTGAATTGAGAGCATAAATATCAGTATTTCTAAAAAGCCTTTTTTGTGTCTCGAGTCATTTATCTCCCTTAATAATTAAACAAAATTGATAAATGAGGTATCATTTTAAAGATTGAGGTCTTTGTAAGGTCTTAGATTCCGTTACACCACCTTTTAAGAAATAAATTTTTCAAAATTCTACCCTTAGAGGGCAAAAGTATTAATATGTCTACAACGCATTTTGATTCCCTTGATACCAAACCGAAGTTAATAAATGAGGTATCATTTAAACATTTTTTTTTTTTCACCTCACTTGATAACTAACTGAAATTGATAAATGAGGTATCATTTTAAAGACCCAAGGTGGCTGCTTCGGTCATGCCATATTTTATAAAAGGAATTTTTTTGGAATTCGACCCCTGAAGGGCAAAAGTATCAATAATATTTCTACAGTGTTTTTTTTTATTATTATTACAAGCCATTTATCTTCTTCGATACCTAGCCGTAATCGATAAATATCATATTGCTTTAAAGGTTAAGCTCTCCAGTTAGGTAAAATCACAAATTAAGAAAGAATTTTTTGGAATTTGGTGCTTAAAGTGGTAGCGCGTATGAGTTAGTTCAGAACCAAGTCCCTAGATTGCAGCAGCAGATATCACTAAGATGTCAATAAACTTTTTTTATTCAATAAGTAGCTTTTCGGGTATTTTTTTCTGTTATGGAAACACTTTCGTTTTGCTATACAATTCCAATGTAAACATTTTATTCACACAACAACAAATATCACAGAGATGTTGATATGTTGTGTGAATTTTGTTCAGGTTGGTTGTGTTCTGTTAAGGTCAGTGACAGGTTATCGTAAATACAGAGTTTTTTTTAAATTTTCCTAACTGTTTCGTAATATGTTTCAAGTATTTTGAGGCATACCTATTACACTAAAAACATAAATATTTGCTACTTTTCATTATATTACAAGTATTCAACTTCACTATTCATCGCATTTTATTCGCGAAATTTTCGCACGGGTCATCTAGTTTTCTTTAACTCTTTTAATATAGTGTAAGCACCTTACAAAATAATGTGAAACATTTTACAAGCTTCACTCCTAAGAGTTATGAACTTGATTGACCTTGAATGCTTATTTTTTGTTTGTTGATAACCATACAGGATGTGCACTGGAGTCATAAATTAAAACTATTAAAATCATGTCAGTTTCATTGAAAGTGTGCTTAAAAATGAACTTTACTATACATCAGCAACTACTTGGACACAAAATTACAGAATGGAAGTACCATTAGCTGACAGAGCCATATAGAAGACAGAAAAAAATATAAGTCAGTAAACTGGAACAGTAAAATATTTACACATTTTAACACTTAAAATATCATGAAGTTATTAAACACCAAAAACAAAAAATTCTTTGGTTCTCTTGAGACATTTCAGTGTATCCACTGATATTACGCTTTCTTCTTGCATAAAAACACAAGTAATGAGTAATGGCATGCAAGAAAAATGTCTAAAATTTTATGTCTTGAGCGATTGTTTTATGTCAATTTATGATTAGTAATATGAAGTAGGAAATGGAAAGAAATGTATGAGAAAAATC
>JARYHS010013612.1:0-14000 GCA_031002005.1 Vandiemenella viatica | reverse complement strand
AAAAGAATTACTGTATTTTCACTAAAATCAGTTCTATAGACTATTTTTTTAGAAAACATATTTATTAATAAATATACTGGATTACTTTCCGTATCGCGACTCTGGTGGCTGGGAATGACAAGCTAAAAGGATAATAGGAAGTCACTTCGCGTATTTAATCTATACTATTATAAATCTGTAAACAAGCTGCGGAAATATGTACCGGGTATGAAGGGTACAATATGGCCTCCTGTCTTCTCCGGCCCCTTCCATTCTGACACAAAAATACGCAGTAATTCGTCAACGCGAGTTCATTCCTGCGGTGACAGAAAGACGTGGTTGCACCAACCGTCCCTGCCGTTGCTGTGACGGCAGCTGGCACAACGCGTTATATTTAGTCCGCAGCCCGTGCTGGTCGGTTGCCTCCGACATCGATCAGACAAAATGGTCGCGTGACTGCTGTCCGCTGAGCCACTAATCCATCCGCCCGCTCCCGGAAACGGAAGCCGCTGAAGAAACAATGAGAAGTCCCACAGCCCGTGTGACGTCTGGCTGGTGCCGCGGCTGCCACATGTGTGTGTGCTGTAGGCGGCTCTTTCTTCTTTCGCCGCCGCGCGGTACTGCGTTCCGTGCCGCTACATTGTCTCCAGCGCAGAAAGGAGAGCCACAGGTGGCACTTCTACACGAACCGTGTATAGACGTCTAACGTATCCGTGGTGGATGAGCACGGCGTTAGCTCAATGCGCAGTCCATCACTACACACGAGTAATTTTAGCATATTAAGGTGTATAAATAGTATTAATATGATAATTTGAAGTTATAAATATTTCATGTGAGAAAAGACAGACATGTTCCTAGGTTGGCGGGAAAGGGTTTGCTCAGACAGTTGGCGCCTAGGCGGTTGTGACGTAAACCAACAATGAAAACCGAAAAACAGGTCAGGTAGCGTGTATATTTAAAGTTTATAGCTGTAACTGTCCTGTCTACAGAAACTCTCATAAGGCACAGATGTTTGTCAATCGCACAATTTGGGTTGGTAACACTGTATAAAAGGGGGGGGGGATGGTGTGATTATTATTATCTCCAACACCTACCTTACCTTCATACCTTTATACGTGAGTTATTAAATATGAATATGAAAATGATTTTAATGGTTGCAAAAAGGTGAACTAGAACCATGAATATTATGCACAAAATTATATCCAATTTATTGAGTCTTGTGGCTTATACAAGGCCGGGTAATAGTTAACTTTACGTTAAACATATTCCAAAGACAACAAAAACAAACAATACCCGACGTTTACTATCCGCCGATGAAAAGCAAACATAAAACTGAATTAAATATTTCAACAATTAGCAAAGTCAACATATTATCAACGTGGCAACACAGGCCATCAAATTGAAGTTAACATTTACCACAAAAAGAGTATCCCAGGGGCACCATAAATGTTAAAAAGCATCATCTTGAATTTACACAAGATCAGCAAGATGCTTGGAATTGAAGTTAAACATGAAAATTAGTTAGCTCAGTGATTTTATGACGGGAGCAGAGTCTTATCTCAGTGCCGCTTAAGGGCTCGCAAGTCTCTTCAAAACCCAATGAACTGTGACCGTATGCGTCGGTACTTTACCATGATTGCATCGTCCTGATGAAGTGTGACACGCACAGTGCCACTGCAGCTGCGAAAGCCAGAATAGTGGATTCGCCAACGTTACCACATTAACTTCCAGATTATGGCAGGCATGCCATACAACTTCTAGCTCCCCAGAGCAAGAAAGTGTGATCAGACACAGTCACTGATCACCGGACGAGAGCGTGTCGGCTGACACGTCTGCACAGTGGCTCGTCCCGACAGCAAGTGAAGTAAAAAATGGCCTCTTCTCTTCTTCCTTGGAAAAGTCGTCTCCAACTCGCCACATGCAACAGAATCCCTTGAATTAACATTTGTGAACCCCTATAAACGTTCACGATTGGTGCATCGATATATGTCCATCATCACGTGTTTCATATCGTAGCTGGTATTTGCTGTCCACTCGCGCCTATTCTGGACGACCTTCAAGACACCAGGGCGGGGGTGCGAGGTCGATGGACCCTCCGACTAACGGTCCGCGCGCGTCCTCTGCTTTGTGAGTTAAGGCGCCTGTCTGCCGACGAAACTTGCCATTGTCCCGGTCTCTGAGCGTTTAAAATGGCAGTTCCAACTTCCCATATTCAATACATTACTGAATAGCAAGTTTTGTAGAAATTAAAATTATAATAATAATAACTCTGACCGCCTTGGTTTAATATACAATTATTTACCTATGCAATATCCCTATTATTTATGATATTTACAACTTACATAATTGAATATTATAAAGAAAATCTGAATATTAATTAATTATTTAATTATATTAATTGTGAGTGACTCTGTCATACCACAACACGCGAGCCACCTGGAACTTAGGTGCCGTTAGC
The DNA here is from genome assembly GCA_031002005.1 of Vandiemenella viatica. Classification (NCBI taxonomy): domain Eukaryota; kingdom Metazoa; phylum Arthropoda; class Insecta; order Orthoptera; family Morabidae; genus Vandiemenella; species Vandiemenella viatica. The sequence continues at coordinate 11,563 of JARYHS010013612.1, read as the reverse complement.
TCTGACACAAAGACGGGACATTCTGTCATGTGGCTGTTTTGAAATTACCGTCGGGTCTTGCGTCAACTTGCTGCACTTTGGAGCCCAGTATGAAATAGTGAGTAAAACAATCTCTCTCATTCGTGTAATGAGCATCAAAAATTTAAGAAAACTGTTAGTATTTGCAAGTGGGTAATACTTTAAAAGCAAAGAAACAATTAGTTGTGTCGTAACTGAGATTCAATACCATTCAATGATTGTTTTTGATGTTTTTTGCTGTCATTATTTTCTCGACTGGTTTGATGCAATCCTCCATCCCTTCTTGAGAGGATTGTCTCGGGATATCCTTAAGGTCTTTAATGCAGTGGCTTTCCGTTGCCTTTCTGCATCCCAATGCAGTTAATCATTTCTGATACATCCGCCTTTAGTGGCCGCTTTCAACCCCAAGGACAGGAGCGTGACCTGGACCACTCCCCGCTCTTCCGCCCTCCTTTCGGAGACCGTTAGGTAGCAGTGGGCGACTCCTTGTATCCGGAATCTATTTATATATTAATGAACAGAAATAATTAAGGAGACAATTAACTTGTATCCGGTTGCTATAAACTATAAAGCAGATAAGACAGAAAGAATATTGAATGTGTAAAGCTATCTTTATGTGGAACGAGAGATATTCTGTTCAAACTCGTATTCTGGTACCTCCTAACTTGACCTTCAACTTTGTCGTATATTCCTTAATGTGTGCCAAGTATGCTACAAAGTCTTCTTAAGATATCAGTCATTTTCCTTTCAGTAAGCTTTTGTGCCAAAACAGATGTGATCACTGATCAGTTACGACAGAGAGTATTACCCGTTCATAGCATTTCCGGTTGCCATCTCATGTATAATTAATGTATGTGTATATAAGCAAGATGATTTTTTTGTAGAGTGTATTGTTTTTCCCTATACTGTGCAAAATATGGGTAATGGGAGGGAGTAAAAACAGCAGCCAATCAACTGTTCTGTGGGAATGTAGTGTAATGCCTGCACTGTGACCTATTGCGTGTTTCTGCTCAGTTCTCTAAACACTACCACCTTATAAGTCATAATAACTGTCAGAAAATTCTAAGTATAGAGAGAACTCCAATAAAATGGGCGAAACTGAATGGTTGTATTATAGAAGGCTCCTACTTCCAAGATCAGCCGGATTGCCTGACAACTATCGCAAACAAACTGATTCCTTGCACTGTGGTGCTTTCTATTCGGTTGTTTGGTTTAATGGTTTGTTTGAGCAAGGTTTCCGAACTTATAAAATAGATGCGAACAAAGCAGATGTTACGTTAAATGAACTGATGTTGGCTTGAAGCTCCAAGTTAATTTTAAGGGTAGAATAGTAAAAAAAAAAAATTAATAGATTTCATAATTTTGTAGAAATTCCAGCTACCTATGCGTGTGCTGATAATTAATAGGTTGAACAATTTATTTTGACATTACATGAATACAAGTAATGATATTAATCATAACTGTGCTAATATTGTAAAACCAGTTTACATTTGAACGTTTCCTTGAAAACGATAAGTTACAGAAAGCATCTTAAAACGAAGGGTTAAAGCTGAAAGAGCATAATTATTTTACTTTGTTTTTTTAATTCTATTAAAAGAAAAAGTTTTTGTGTAATCTTAACACAAATCATATTAATATATGTTTAGTTTTTATTACAAGATCATGCACCAGCTTTATTTTTAGTGCCTTCATTTACGAGTATAAAAATAAAAATTTCATTTCATTAGCTGTAATATGTCTGGTTACGTTGTTTGTCGCTACAGTCATTCATCACACACGATCTTTAATAGAGTTCATAAAAGGAAGACACAAGTTTACATTGAATGCAGCAGCCCATTCACCTGCTCCTCATCATGACTTCTTGGTTGCTTTTTATCCGCTCTGTTACAACGGCCGAGCGTGGTAGGTGAACGGTTAACGTTCTGGTCTGGCATTCGGAAGGACACGGGTTCGAATCCCCGTCCGGGTTTTCCATGGCTTCCCCAAATCACTCCAGGCGAATGGCAAGATGCTTCCTTCAAAAAGCCATTGCCGAATTCCTATCCTCTAATGACCTCGATGTCGAAGAGGCATTAAACCATAAGCAAATTAAAAAAAAAAGTTCTGTTGCAACCAACTTTACATACCCATAACCATTTATCTTTTGACACCAGTGGAAGCCTGTGCTTAGCAGAGACTTTCCAGATTGCTAGTGGTTCTGATCATTGTTGATGCCTGCCTGTTTGAAGAAGCAAAAAATTCAATTGAAACTTGAAAATAAAACAGAGAATTATTGCAGTATACATGTTAGTGGTAGTAGCTACAGGAAAATATAACTTTTTTAACCCAATAAATGATCCTTTTTTATATTTCCTTTTGGTTTTAATCCGTCAGGAGTTTTCTCGTGGAGATTGAGTGATTTAAGTGCATCTATTTCTACCAATTCCAAATTGCTATATGTCTTATTATGACTCGAGTCATTAGGTCTATTTATTAGTAGCCTACATAGTAATCATAATATCACATCCAGATCAGAACAGCGTAAGACTCGGAAAAATCCAAATGTCTTACTAATTAATTATCATCGCTTTGGAGATATGTCTTTAAGGTGGCAAGTTTTTATTCAGAAATTTGTAATGATTCTATTTGATGAAACACAGAATTTTTCATATCTTTTGCATTATAATCTGAATGTTGTGTGTAGCAATTTAAGAACTTTTCATTTAGAAGCAGATCGTTCGAATCAGTTAATCCTAAATAACCTTCTTTACCACACTGCATAATATTTTTTTTAAATTTAAACAATAATGTAAGTTTATGGTTAACTGTCATTGTATTAGAATGGAATAGTGCTGCACTGAGAATCAGTCGAGTGAAGCAAAGGAATAATGCCAAACAAAAAATTATATAAAAAGAGATATACCAAAGAAATCTATTGCCGAAGATATAACCCAATAAGCCAATTTTAAGGACGCATGTACGAGCTGTTTAATCTGGTAGGGTAGTTGGAGACTCGAAAGAAACAATTGTTTCATTTTAATATTGTTTTACGTAGAACTCAGTGACCGCTGTATCATATGCATGTAGAATTTTAATCAGCAGCATTATGGTGGTCGCAAAGGATTCATGCAATAAACAAATGATGATCCAAGTGTGAAACGATTTTAAGAAGCAAGACGATTAATTAATTCGTTTTGCTTTGAGTGCTTCATACTAAAGCAAATAATAGTATGGTTCCTTAGAGGGTCTACACATTCACTATTCACATATCTGTGTGTAAAGGCAACGTATTTGTTTGATGTTTGCATGCGATAAAGTATTGGTAAAAAAAAAAAAAATTGGAGATTTTATACTAGTATTTTACTAAAGTCTTAGGACTATGTTTGAAAAAATTTTCTATAATTACAGTGAGAATTAAGTTTTTTCCCGGCGTATGGATGAAATGTATTCTCCGTCAGAAAACCCGTGACAATTTCATTTCTAATGATACAGTGTTAGGAGATGCGGAAACAGGGGCACAAAATGTTGTACTTGTCATAACTGACACGAGAAGGAATGGGAAATTAAAATTAGTAAAGAGGAAAGGTTGGTGGGCGTACTCAGCAATTTTAGTTTAAAAATATTATGAGATGAGAAATAGGTGAGTAGTGAAATTGTTTAAAGAGTCATAAACTCCTTGGCGAGTAAATTAAATTTAAAAAAATATAAAGCTTATTGGAATCTTCTGACTCAAGATGTAAAACTATTTTAAAATAAACACAAAGCACACTGTCGTAAAATTTTATATAAATTGCAGATAGAAATGAGAATGCAATATACCCATAAGGCTAATGAGCGTGTTGCCAAATAAAATGTCAGATTTTTTCCGCTGAATTTCAGCTCATGTTACTGCTTTATTCAAAATCTGATAGGTGCGTGATAATGTTCTCACCTGGAAATACTGGAGAACGTGGTGTCTATACCCGAAGTGGTGACTCAGATTTCAGTTTTCTATGATTTTTCGAAATCGTTGGGCAGGTGAATGCTGGGATGAATTCTTTTTAAAGTTCGTAACTTTATTTCCACCTTTTACTTATCCACAATCATCTGCCGGGTACAATACTCCGACTGTAGCGATTCACAAAACCCCAATTTATACTAAAGCTCAACTCGAAACCATTTTCTTATATCGTCTGTGAAGCCACACAGCAGTTACTATGTTTAGCGGAGTAACCTTAACTTCTGGGGTAAATCACCAAAATCCTCCTGAAGTAAATGCAGGACATTACAAAAGCAGAAAATATAGTTTTTATGATAACAGTTCAGCTGTTTAGAATTAGCGGATGCTGATGGGAAACAAAACTTAAAGACAATAAAAACTATGAGAATTTGGGTGAAACCTTTCATTTCTGGAAGTCTCTATGAACAGATTCAGATAATTTTTAATGCAAACTAACAGATTTCAGTAACTATATACCAAAGGAAACGTATTCACGTTAATGGTTTCACACAGTAAATACAGTACTTCATATTCTACCCTCTCCGAAAAGTTTTCAGACTTGACATTAGTGGGAGATGCCGAATAATCTAAGTACTAATTACAAATTACTCTACAAAATATCTTGGCAAATTTACATTTATCTATAGACACCAAACTTTCGTTTAATAGCACATTTCTTAATGTGGCACTTGCATCGCCGTCTACGACCAAACGATTTTTTGACGGGGTAGTAGACTCTGAGAAAATGGAGCACGAGTACTGATTGTGATAATTGTACTGAACTAAAATTTCATTTCGCATGGTGTTTTATTTAGTCTACTGATGAGACAACAAATAATTCTTTCTAATGTAATGGGGAAATGCCCTGAGTCCCTTCGTCCTTTGTTCTGTATTTCCTAGAGCAGAGAGTCATTTTCAATCTGTGATTAGAATAAGTTCCACTAATGTCCTAAGGCACCTTCACTTATAACTACAGGTGTTTGTGAATGTAATAATTCAGGGGCGGCTGATGTACATCAGTCAGTATATAGCTGTAAGAAACATAGGATAAAATTTTTGAGTCGATTAAAATATTCGGCATGCTTTCCCATTAGCACCGATATCTGATTCTCAGTATTAGTATATATAAATACCTGAGAAATTATAAGGTCTAGCTAAATATGTTCGATTAATAAATAATTGAAACTATGTTTTTTTGTAAAATTTGCAATTTTAATATTTTTTTGATTATTATCTGTGGATATCTCTTTAGTTGTATGCATACTTCCGAATATTGAGATATTTTTAATGTGCTAAGGATGAGGTAATTGCATTTGATTTATTTGCCATAAGGCTTACATTTTGAAAGTTTGTGAAGTTTTTTTGTCTGAAAGTGTACAATAGTTGTGTAGTAGCCTACTGATAACATAATAAAATAATGCAAATAATGAAATACCTTAGTGAAATAGGACTCAAAATAATTACGGCATCCTTGTCCTTCAGGCTTGCACGTGTAAACCACCTAAACTCTGAACGTGTAGTATGAAGAGAGGCGCGGGCGTATTGCGGCACAAAAGTCTGTGCTGAGAGTAAAGAGCCGAGTGACGGTTATTATTTTAATGAGAGTCACTAAAATTACGTCAGTCTCCGCTGACCCTCCACCGCAGCTGCCCCCGCAGTTAGGCAGCCCACGTCCGGAGCGAGGAATTAAAATTCAGTCGGAATGCCCACTCGGCTGGCCGGGTAAGCGGTGGACGCGTTTTTGCAGCCGCAACACGTATTTTGCGCGAGCAATTTGAGGTCGCCACCCAGCTTGCCTCGCACGACACATCACGCGGCGCTCATCGCTACCCTGATATAATCTCGTTGGAAGTGACGCCAGGACATGATCTGTTAAATGGCCTGCTTGCAGAAGTCTGCTGATTGAGTAGTATACTGTCAGAGTGTGGATCTACATCGACGTATTTATGTTTCGAGTGGGATTGTAGAGACTCTTTCGTTCTGCAAAACCCTGCTTCGAGTTTGTTGTAACGTGAAAAACAAAATCACCTTATTAATACTTAAAAGTAATTAAATAGTTGTGTTTTTCAAAGTCAGAGAAATACTTATATCTTGGATGCATAATCGAGATGATGGCGGGGACGATCTCAGGTTATGATCGAGAGAAAGAATAGCTGATTATTATTAGCATCGGCCTCAAAGATTAGGATGAACAGACAGAAAGAATTATTGTTATTATTATTAATTTTAATTGCGATGGCGTTAAGTCTCCGGTGTCAAATCTCTCAGTCATCCATTTACCCCTTTTTATATACATTTTTAAAGAATTCTTTTATAATTGGAATGTTTTTTTTTTTTTTTTTTTTATTTATTGGTTTTTGGTCGTAAGACCATTTCACCAGCCCACATACAAAATTTGGAATGTTAAATTCCTCCCCCATTTACTATTCTGATTTACAAATTTGAATTTTAAATTCATTAAGCGTTTTTGGAAAATTGTATATCATCACTACACTTGGTAATTTGTTCCAATCCCTGACACCCTTACAAACAAAAGAAAATTTTCTCACTCCCTTATGCATGAAATCGAGTGCAAGCTTGTGGTCATGGTCGCCTTTCCCTTTCCATGCAATATTGCTAATTCTTTGACCAATATCCCTCCAAGCCCCATCACCAACATATGCCTTGTATATTCCCAGCACTCTCTTCACCCTCCTCATTTCCTCCAATGAGTCCAATCCAGCTCCTTTATCATATCAGTTAGTGACTGGGTCCTGCGATAATTTCCACAAACAAATCTAGCTGCTCTTCTTTGCACTCCTTCCAACTCCTGTATTTGATAACGAAAATGTGGGTCCCAAACTACGCAACCATATTCTGGTCTGACCAAAGTTGTGTAACCTATCTCCTTAATTTCTCTGGTAAATCCACTCACCAACCTCTGAAGTATTTTGTAATCTTTTCCTACCACCTACCCAAAGTGTTCTGCCCATTGAGTTTGTTGTCAAACGTTATGCCAAGATATTTACAGTTCAAGCTTTCAACAAGCAATTCTACCCTATGATCGTAATTAACCTTTTTTTATCTGTGTACCTAATAAGCTGACTTTTCGTGCATTTATCTTCATTCCACGCTGACCTACCCATTTAGTTATTCTATCAATGTCAACCTGCAGCTGTTCCACAGTCTTCACCTGTTTTGATCCTATTGTATACCATTATATCATCTGCAAAATACCTAGATTCCGACCTTAACCCATCAACACTGTCTTTCATTAGAATTCTGAACAGCAACGGTCCCAATACACCACCCATATTTATGTGTGATTGGAGACTTACCCGGTGGACTGATGTAATAAAGCCCTCTCGAGTGTCCAGCCGGATGGTGTTGTACTTTATTACTCCCATATTTACTTCCACTTCTTTGATAATGTATTTCCTACTCTAACTCTTTGTTTTCTGGCTTTTAAGAATTCCTCTATTCAGCAAGAAATTTTTCATCCAATCCAATGAATTTCAGTTTATTTAAAATCATTTTATGGCTCACTCTGTCAAACGCCTTAGAAAGATCTAGTGCCACACTGTCAACTTGGCCTCCCTTGTACAATTCATCTGAAATATCTTGCATATAGTCCACCATCTGAGATGCATAAAGAAACAATACTAAAGGAAAGATACCATAGATGTTTAGAAAATTTACTAACTGCTGGTATTGCTTCAGAATCTATTAAACTATTTATATATCGACAAATGTGAAACAGACAGTTATTTGTGCTAAAAGATAATAGATGAAACTAAATCAAGAGGAAAAAAATAATATACAGGTAAGTTTATTGAACTGGAAAAAAATCAGCTAGTACGAAATATCTATTTACTTATCAAGTCATTATAATTCATGAGACTATATTTGTAGAAAGATTTTGCTTTTCTTTTCTTATTGCTTTTCGTTACGGAGGGAAAACACAAAGAGGAAGTGCTGTAAGACGAAACAAACAGGAAGTACGTAAAGATAACGTGAAAGCAACAAAACGAAAAGGAAGAAAAATAAACAAAACGGATGCGGATAAAAACGAAAACCCTTAGGTTGAAACTGCATAACATATTCCATGAATTGCTGTAGGTCTTTTTCATGAGGGACTATTTTCTCGTTAAGTGGGCATATTATTTTTAACGACTTGTTTACGTGTTTCAGTGTCCTTTGTACGAATCTCGCGCAGTCACCGGAAAACAACAAAGCCGTGTCTGCGTTGAAAGGGTGAAGTATCAAATTTTATCTTTAAAATAAATGTGATGTTCGTATGATGTGGCACTGTTGACATGTCTTATATCAGACAGGACAGAAAGTAGTTAAATGAACCACAAACAGTTTGAGTTTTATAATTGCATTTCCTAGCATATCAGCGGTTGTCTAATAATAATCATTTGCAATATTTTGTATTACATTTACCAATAAAAAATACTGGCAGACATGATCAGTGTTTCTCGACACAAAATTTGCTCACTAGACAGTATTTACGAAAATAATAACAGAAGCAAATACAGAACTACACGACACATGCAACCCATCTACGAAGAGTCTGAGGCTGTTTACATATTTCGGCGGTCGAATCTAACTAGCGATACGTACCTACAAAAAAAAAAAGAATGCGCGTCCAAAATAGCAAGAATAGAAGGGTCCCCCAAACTGGATACACTGTACGTATGTAATATAATTAATCAGATGACTCGACTTTTGGCCTTGTGTAAAAACCTATTTCTCTTTGCTTTTGGATTAAAATTTCAAAATTCGGCAAAGTGAGCCTTAGTCAGTATTTTAGTTCATAACCTAATTTTTATTTATTTATTTATTTATTATTATTTGTAATGGTACGACGTAAGACACATACACATTCCGGTATAGTGAAAAAATTATTGGATTCATTACCATCTGAAGTTACGTTTGTTGCAGATGATATAATGATATATAAGAAGATCAAAATGGTAGAAGACTGTAGAAAGCTGCTGGGTGATCTGGACAGGATATCTAGCCGGGTAGGTGAATATGGGATGAAGATAAAAACAAAAAAGAATCAGCGTATTAGGTACACACATAAGAAACTAAAAATTGATTATGTTTATAAGGTGGGGAAAGAATGCTTGTTGAGGACTTGAAATGTAAGTACCTTGGCATAACATTTGATTACAAACGCAACTGGGTTGGAAACATTGGTCAGACAGTAGAAACAGGTTTCAAAATCCTTCACTTGGAAAGAGTGATGAGGGGATGTACTAGAGAAGTAAGTGAATTGGGGAATCCTGCATGTCTCAGAATATGACCTACCATCCTGTCTCTTCTTTCTGTAAGCTTCTTCCACAAACTTCTTTTCTCACCCATCATTTCCCAAAACTCGTTCATTTCTTACTTTGTTTTCCACTTAATTTTCAGCATTCTTCTGTAGCACCACATTTCAAATCCCAGAAGTCTAGTGCTGCGTGAATTCAAGAAATGTCACTCCATTAGCTTTCTAGAAGTTAGTTTTAATCATCTGTGCGCTTGCAACCTTAAGCCTCATGTTTCTCCCGATATTGCAACGCTACTGGACGATGATGAAGTTCGGGGCCCTGAATTCTGAAGGATGCTGCTGTAAATTTGCTCCATATTGCATTCTTCTAGTTGATGTAGCTTCAGTTTAATGTAAAAATAATTCAGGTATATAGCGAATTAACTCTCTTTTGCTTAAATATTATGTAAATAGTAAAAATCTGCGAATTTTATTAGTCCCTTCAACAACTGACCAAGGAAATAAAAATGTCAAAGATTCTGTGTATAAACATGGATACGACAACAACTAAACGTGGCATTATAAAAGTCAAGTGCAAACATTCTTGACACTCCGACGAACGGAAAATTTAGTTTTCCAAATATAAAATTTATTAAGTCCAGCTCTTCAGAAGAGAAAATGCAAATTTAGTCAGCTGAACATTTAGCTAATGTCTATGGCGAGACAACCCCATAATGTAGGTGAACGGTTAACGTTCTGGCGCGCATTCGGGGGGACGCGGGTTCGAATCCCCGTCCGTGCATCCAGATTTGGGTTTTCCATGGTTTCCTGAATCACTCCAGGTGATGCCATGATGCTTCCTTCAAAGGCTATGGCCGAATTCCTTCTCGCGCAAAACAAAACTCACCGAATTCTAGTAAACTACCTTTGAAGGGGGACGTTAAACCTTTTTGGTATCTTTCGGAAGATTAGGCCTGAATGGGCCGACCCAGGTTTCGGCCATTTCCCTTCTTCAACATGCAGAATTCCTTCCCGCTTTATTAACCGACGGGGTTTTGTACCGTTGACCGCACTTTACAAAAAAATGCTAATTATCTCAGTAGTTACGATGAATTAGCGATAATTAGTATTTTAAGATCGCATGGTCGGAAGAGTAATACTGAATGGGCAGCACCAAGTTTCTCTCTCCCCCTTCTTCGTCTCTCATTGTATTTATAATAATAATAATAATAATAATAATTCGATGTAGGACGGGGAATACGAACTCACGTCCTCCCGAATAGCGTGGCAAGTAGAGGGGAGCTGAAAATTTGTTATGCTAAGGGTGCGTCCATAAACCACGTAACTCCATTTTGGACTTGGAGGGGACGAACGCGTGTGCGTACGCGTGTCCTGCCTCGGCGCCGTCGTGTCTGCAGGGGCGGGGCGGGTGACCTACAAAGAGCTCCGGCAGCCAGGTAGATAATGACAGTAAGCGGCGCCGTCGGGGCGCGTGACCTACAAAGATAATTACGGTAAGCGGCGCCGGCAGCCAGGTAGATAATTACAGGGCGGTGGCGCCGTCATGTCTGCAGGGGGCGGGGCGCGTGACCTATTTAATACCAAACCGGCATGGGTGTTCTGGATATAGGAGGGGAAGCGACCTGCACACCTGCAGGGGCGTGGCGCGTGACCTTGACGGTAAGCGGCGCCGGCAGCCAGGTAGATAATTACAGGCCGCACAGTCGGCCAGGTGCCTAATTATAGGGGAAGCGGGCCGTAGGGGGAGGGACGGATGAGATAATTATAGGGGGAAAAACCGCCGTATCCTTACTACTTAGGAAGAACAATCAGGGGTAATAGTGAAGTGATTTCGTTGGCTGCAATAGACACATAAAACTGTCAATAGGGTGCGCTACAATCCTGGTAATGTGAACGACGGTAGGAACTACCTTTGTGCAAAATACTCAGTGTGATTTTAGGATTTGCATCAGTGAATAAATAGCATACCCAGGTCTAAATAAGTTTAGGAGTTTGAGAGAGGGCGAGTTATTATACAAGGAGAGACAATGCATACGTTCTGTCCAATTTCCTGCCATCTAGATCACTGGTGACCAACCTTTTCAGCCGCCGGTCCAAATTTGAGAAATAGAATTTTCAATCGGGCCGCACGCACTACTTACTAAAAACGTAAATATTTTTATGAAGAAAAAAATTCTAAAAATGAAATACATATTTAATAATATAAATATTTTGATGCGAATTTGGACATTGTTTCGCAGAATTAATTGCTTCACTGTTGATATATGAAGGAGTGACTCGTGTTGTATGTTGTGATCTAATATTCTTCTTCCGACGAAAATGCTGTT
>JARYHS010013610.1:0-31998 GCA_031002005.1 Vandiemenella viatica | reverse complement strand
TGTCTTCAAATATGACCCTCCACCCTGTCTCTTCTTTCTGTAAGACTCTTGCACAAACATCTTTCCTCACCCATCATTTGCAAGACACGTTCATTTCGTACTTTATCTGTCCACTTAATTTTCAGAGTTAGCGGAGGCAATTACTGCAGCATGCTGTGACACAAGCAATCAGCTGATCTGCTCCAATATTGGCAATGAATGGAAGAAAGTTCTTGCGCTTTGCGATACTGATCAGCAGTTTGAGAATCGATAATTGTAAAGAATAAATTGTATCTATGGAAAGTTGCATTTTTAGACTTTATTTTTGGACTGTATCGGTGTCCATGTAAACTTATTGAGCGTCCCAATCTCACAGCCGTATGTCATTACGGAAAGAATGCACTGTTCGTGAATGTTTTCTTTAGATTTGTGCGCATGTTTGATTTGAGAAAAAAGAGAATGCTTGCCATCCCCGCCTGATGCGACGCAAAATTTGTGGCCTTACATTTCCTCTCATTTATAAGCTAGCAAAGATAACGACACTCACAGATATTTTCTGAAGATATTAATTTCTACTTTCCACGATGTCATCCATTTGTCAGACACAACCTCAGTCTTTCTTTTTGAAAGATTTATGCTTCGGCAAGTTGATACACACTAGGAGAAGCGTATATCAAGGTCCTAGGCCAGGTGTGCAGTGCAATAGGCTGATCTCAGTTGTTAACTCTTCTGCCATTGATTTTAATTCACTTTTCTGCCGATTCCAACTCTGACTTTTCCAAGGTGTGGGGGATTGGCCCTAAAGTGTATGTTATTAATATTTTTACTTGTTTTAATATCTAATAAAAATAAAAAGGTTACTTATTTTAATTGTTATGAAAATATGTTGTAAAAAAATTAAAAGGAAAATCCTCGGTGAATGAAAAAAAAGTTTTGTGAGTAGTGGTCTTTGATTTAGAGCAAGGCGTTAAAATATGATCTCTGTTGAAAAACGGATTTGTTAAGATTTGATGTGGCAAGAGGTTTCGATTGAAATAATTAAAAAAAAACAGTAAAAGAAGGATTAGATTTTGTGAAGATAAGACAAGGATATTTGTTTATTGTTACGTCCGTTCTTCAAATGTTATAGAAGTGATTGATAATGAATCTCAATAAATTAAGAAGATAGTCTTTTCCCTAGTCAGTGTTGGCCCATAGGGAATTGAAAATGTTATTTAATTGTGTGTTTTATTTTCAGCTTTGGAGTTGAAGAAAGCTAATGTTATATCGATTCCGGATTCATAATTTGAGGAATTCTTTCTTGAAGAAGAGAGCAATTTATCGAAAGTGAATCCTTGATAACGATATCTGAAAATATCTTCGTAGAGATGGGATCACCTAGCTTAACATCTCTTCTAATGCGGAAATCTGTAGTCAGTTCTTCTAAATTTATTGTTGCTTCACTTTTTCCACATATGAGACTATATCATGCTTCTTTCTAAAACGCTACGTACAAGATTGCGCCCGTGCAGTTAATAAATCTTCAAGCTGCAAGTCTCAGAGCGTAGAAACCAGTTGAGGCAGTGTTGTCTATCTTGAGTTGCAACTGGACTTGCTTATTGTTCTTTCGAGTCTTGTTAAGAAAACTTACCATTAGTGCAAGGATTCAAATAATTGCTGTCCGTTCACGCAATCAGTCTATTCAGGAAACGGTTATGTCTGAAAATGCTTCACCCGTAAACTATATCCTTCACCCGCGTAAACCTAGTTGTGTGAAATAATGTGTTTATCATACTTTTCTCTTCTTGGAATAGCAATTATTATCCGCGAGAAGGAAAACCACTTAAGATGTTTTTGTTCTTTTAGCCGCTTCCTTACACCCGGTATTCCTCCACCTATCAGGAAGGTTTAGTTTTCTGTGTATTTTAACTTAACGTAATTTATGAAACTTAAAAAAATTATCAGATTTTCAAAAAGTTACGTTAAAATTAGTTATTTTAATACAGACAGGAAATGTTCTACATATATGCGATAAAGTTTTAGTATCGATATTAAGCAAAACATTGGTTAGGATTCTATCCAAATGTGTAATGTATATGAGATACCTACAACTCAAACAAAATCTAATTGATGTATTAACCTTAAAAGAACCATTTCCTTCACCCGAAGAGCATCATATGTGCCTCCAAACATGTAGTGGGTTACCAGGTTTACTTCAAATTCGGCTTGGCGCAACGTTAAATAGATTGCTTATCATTCCTAGGCCAAGTATTTGCCTCTTACATCTCCATGTACTGATTTAGTCTGCATTTGATAATAAATAGAATATTTATTCCCCTGCTACACAAAACTTTAATACAGTCTTAATAAACTTCCATATCACACGCTTTACAACATAAACGTAACACAGCCGTTCTCACAATATCAACTACTTTTATCATAGACATCAACTGTGATATGTTACAGTGTCCATCATAGTTAGTCTCATGACATGTAAACTTCTTTATCATCCATCTGGTCTTCCTTTGATTATATTCATCCCTGTATTTATTGCAGTCAGTTGATGTATATTTCTCTCGATATACCATAGAGAAGTACCTGGTCACAAATGTATATATTTATATCAATCATCAGTGATATTCATGCTGTTATATTACATTAAATATATTACAAACAGAGGCTGATTTTATCCTCCGTGAAAAATAGATGTGTTACATCTAATTAATATCGTTGTAATTTTTACCGAAAATTAAATATCACAATTTAGTGTTGTGTTAATCTTTTATATTGGGGTTTGATTATGTTACGGCCTCATTTACGATTATGTGTATTTTAATCAATATATATTATAAAAGTAAGTGCCCAATGTGCGTGCCGCTAAAACTAAAAAACGAGTCCCGATACAATCAAGGGGGTTATGTGGTGTGGTAGCCCTTATCCATGAAGAAGGTTTTCGTTTTTACCTGAAGGGCATGGTTTTGAAGATAGAAGGGCTGGAATTTACGGACAGCCAAAAAAAAAAAAAAAAAAAAAAAAAAAACCGAAACAGTCGAAGAGCGCGAGGCACGTTTATGGTCTCAGTGAACGTAATTGAGCACCGTGAGAAGCAGAGAAACCGAAGAACAATTAAATGAACGAATTAAAGAATCAAGAATTGCGACACAATCTTATAATAGAGACTGCAAACGCAAACTGGCCATGAAAATGTCATCCTACGAGAAGCGCGGACGAGGACAAGTAAACAGTATAATCTGACAAAGAAAGCACTTCACTACGACCCCTCAAAACAATATGACAAAAACAACCACGTTGTAATCGGCAAAATGGATTACATCCACCAATTTTGCAACGCGAAAAAATTCAGTGGAGAAACACCAGGATTCTGTTGCACGAATGGAAAAATTCGATTACCACCACTGGAAGCACCTCCACAGGAATTTCTACATTACATGATCGGGGAAATTCCAGAATCGAAACACATAGTATTAATCCTCAGAATACCCCTGATGTCTACTGAACTGTTATTCCAATTTTAAAGACTGCAATTTCCAATCAAATTAGCCAATAGTTTTACAATTAACAAAGCGCAAGGACAAAATGTAAAACATTTTGGCATCAACCCCAAAGACTCCTGCTTCTCCACCGCCAAACTATACGTAGCTTGCTATCGAGTAGGAAATTCTAAAAATTTGTATATATATACCCCGGATAAAAAAATGAAAAATGTTGTTTATAAACAAGTATTGCAAAAGTTGAATATGTTTTCAATTTAAAAAAATACCTCTTACATTTTAAAGTTTATCCTTTAATTCCCACTACCACACAATCTCATATCAACTGCCTGAGCGAAGACGGGTACCTCGGCTAGTATACAATATATTTCAGAAAAGTGAAGAAACAAACGAGGAAATTTACGTACCGAAAAACAATATTAACAGAATGAAAAGAGTAGAGTGTTTATCTGTAGCTCCGTATAGTATCTTTGGAGGTAGAAAAAGTAGCGTTTATCTTAAATGCAGTGTTATGTGTACAGAGAATATAAAGAAGAATATTAATTACATAACATTGCAATTTGCTGATTCAGGGTAGTAATTAGAAAATTCTATAAAGATACGAAAATATTGGAGTGAGAAAAACTAAGGCACAAAAAACTTATAGCGCCTAAATAGAACAAAAAAGATACAGACGTAATGAGGGGAAAACATAAAATTGTATGTGTTGCAACACAAACGTCTGTGTGTAAAATTGTCAGCAATTGGGATTGAGAAAAGCAAATATCTGCAACACCCGAATCAAACAAGTTTTAAATAATTTGAATCCCGTTACATGGTGATAAAAACGTACAAAGGACATTAAAATAATAATATTTTACAGAATTATTGGAAGCATGTTACCATATCGACGAAAAAATGTGGACAACTCAAAGAGATATTCGAAGATTAGAATTTACAGGAATATCCTTTATCACAAGGAGTTTTTCAATTTGGAGGACAAAAAAGGCAAATAATATAGAAGTAGGCCCTTAGGCCGAGAAAAATATGGTTAGGTAAAAATAAAAGTACAATGACATGTAAGAATTATAGCCCAGTGAATATTTGTATGTGGAAACTACATTGAAAAAGAATAAGAGGAAGACTCCGAGAAGAATGGCGTTAAAAAAATAAATAAAAAAATAAAACTGAACGTAGATTTTCATCAGCGAAACTAGTGGATTGAAGAAAATGATACAAGAAAGGGTAAATTTTCTGTAACGTAAGAAAGTGTATTTGGAATTATTTACACAACAAGTTAAACAGAAAGTTGAATCTAAATTTCCACTATGCTGTATAATTTAAAAGATGAACTATATTTTTTTTAATAGGCTTTGAGAATTTTAAATATTTTGAAAGTGTAGACAAATACGTACTAGTTCACTAAAACGTAGAAAAGTTATAATTTGGTCATGTTTTTTTTCGCGAAGAAAACATTACAACCGATGGAGTCATATATTCAGTCAGTGATGTGTGAGAATTACTAGTTTAGTGACGTTTGAGAACTTTTGCAGTGTGCAGGAATATTTTCTCTGGCAGCACCAAAAATTACGCCTAATCCGCAAGTCTTTCTGGGGAGATTTCCGCCTGAAAAATAGTTCCCAGCTCTCTGAAACTCCCTCAGTTATTTACAGCGGCAAAATCCTCCCAAAACTGCTATTTATTTGGAGCATTCCGGGACTTGAATACGTCAACAAGGCAACAAAACTGGGGAAGAATCGGAAATATTTTCTGTTTGGTAAACGTTGTTTGAGGTGATATATATGTATGTGGCAGTTCAATGCTGTGTTGATATTCGGACAATGTGCCGAATATTTGGCGGTTATATTGTACGCACAGGAACTGAGTTCCAGAGTAAGAAAAGTCTGGCACCTGGCTTAAACTATTAGCCAAGACGACTGTATGGAGGGATATCAGCTTCTTCTTGAAGCTACGAAGCGGTTATTGGCTGTTGCGTGTGACGTCAGTCGTTACCGCGGCAACGCCCCGCCCATTTTGTAATGGCCGCGACCCGGAGAAGCTAGAGGCCCGGCTGCTCGGCGCGACGCTATTGGCCGTCCCTATTGACGTCACTCGTCGCCATGGTAACGGCCGTCCTTCTCCGTTATGGCTCCTGCCCGCTCCGCACAGCTCCCGGGCTAGCCCGTTGCTATGACAACGAGAGCGGTGCGTTGGTGGGGGGTGGCAGAGCTCACTGCTTGCTCGGTGCAGCAATTTGGCGGATGATTTAGGACCAGTAAGGGGTGGGAGAAGGTTTTACGCACAGGGAGACACAGTGTTGCTTTCGCAGGAAGGTCGTATATACCTTCTGCTATGGGCGAGGGAGGTGGGGGGGGGGGGGCAGAGAGAAAAGGGCAAAGGATCCGTCGGCCTCCTTGCTGCGTAATATACGACCGGCAGTAAACTCTTTGGGCAGAGATATAGTGCTGCGTCTTGAGATGTCAGACCTGATAAGGGGCCATTGTGGAACGCGGCGGAATTTTCGGCGACAGTTTCCGTGAAGGATTGTCGCAATGAGGAGCTGTATTCTATTTCTCTTGGCGCTTTCCTTTGATGTCTGACGTCATTACAAGTTTTGCTCGCATCGAATGTTTAGGTGATGTGGCTTTGACAAATGTTTTGCTGTGGCTAATTTTGTTTTGTCATCAGTCTCTTGACTGATTTGATGCATTCCTCTAAAGTAATAATGCTACTCTCTCCAGTTCAGTTTTGTATCAATAAACAGTATTTAATATCTTCTTGGAATAAATTAAACTTTTCGCTTATGGTTTTTCGCGTCGTCGACCTCAAAGTCGAAAGCATGGGAGCAAGGAACGGGAAGGAATTTGGTCATACCCTTTTTGAAGTAAACATCCCGGCATTCACCTGCAGTCATTTAGGGACACCATGCAAAACCCAAATCTGGATGCCCGGGCGGGTATTCGAACCCTCGTCCTCCTGAATGAGAGACCAGAGCTTTACCGCTCACGCACCACGCTCGGTACGAGGCTGGTAGCAGATGAAAAGTGGAAAATTAATTAAATTGCAGAATCCTATGTCTGACATGATTAAAGCCACATCATTCAAATGTAGAAACATGGAATGGTTAAAGGGATCATTGAACAACTCAACAGGAAATATTATTGGGTTCCATTAAAAATGTTGTAAACTTTGTTTCTTTACAAAAGATCTCAGAGACAACGTCATTAGGAGTTGTTTGCTGATGTTAAAGTTTTCTATGTGAATATAAGGTGGTCTGACGATTGCTTAGGAATTTAGAGTGATTTGCATATTATTTGGAAATGATGCAACTAATGGAAACTTACACTAAATTACAAAAAGTGCTAGACAATCCGCATAACTAACAAAAAGAATCCGATTGTTCACTATTAGAAATGAACAATTCAATCGTTGACATGGTTGATTCCCTGAAGTATCTGGGCGTAATAGTAGGCGTACAAAACAACATGAAATGGGATCTGCACATAACTTCCGTCGTAGGGAAAGCTAATTCAATGTTACGATTCATAGTTCGTATTTTGAGGAATTTTGACGGTCATGCAAAGGAAATGGCGTAAAAGACTCCACATTTGGATTACTGTTGTTCCGTTTTGGATGCTAATTTCTTTTTGGTGTTCCTACAGCCCATGTTTCGCTACCATTAAGTGCTCTGGTCCACAAAAACAGTTTTAAGACGTTCTTTTTTATGTCCTAGATCAGTATTTGAAAGTAAGAGATTCCTTTTTTTAAATTAAGGCTCTTTTTGTTATTGATATTCTGCTTTTAACTTTATTCCTACTTCGGCCATCGTTAGTAATGATTTCTGTCAAAACTGTAGCTTGGTATAATTTCTGTACCAAACATTAAGGGAATATACTAACTAGAATGATCAACTGTACACGAATGTTGTTAAGGAAAGGTTTTATGTTCTTAAACGGTGCAAGGGAAGTGTTTGCGAAAGGTATAAAATGTAAGTACCTAGGCATTTAATACGATAGTAAAATAAATTCCGTATAATACAATGTAGAAGTGTTAGGGGAGGTTCATAAGTCTTGCAGCTATGGGAGTAGGATGTATACTAGGAAAGCTAGGGAATTGGGTTACAGAATAGTGGTCAGGCACTTGATTCAGTTTAGTGGGGAACCAACATCACGTATATCAAATACTGGAATTGGAAAGTGTGCTAAAGATAGCGTCCCGATTTGTCAGTCGAAACTGCAGTAACATGCAGCAAGAACTGATAATGACAAAATGAGTTGGGTTTGGAGTTATCAGAAGAAAGTGCTGATATAGTGCACAAGGCACACATTGACAATGAGTCCTAGATGGATACTGGACGAATTCACGGTAGGGAACAGTTGACTGGAAATTAGCGTTTGACTGGAAGTTTAGGCAATAATAAGATAGGGAAGTGATAAAGAAAATGAGTCATGGGTTGAACTTAAGGGGAATAGAGATGAACAATTTTCCTCAAAAATTCAAATAATTCGAAATAAAAATTCATAAAGTGGAAAATTATGTGTGTATACAGATATGTACCGAAGTATAAGCTCCATATTAGTTGTTAGTATTGTGCAATATACTTTAAAATTAAAAAGATAACATCGTCACTTTCAACTTTTCTTTTATGACTCATCACAGTACCAGGGATAAGGAGTGAACATTATTCGCGCGTGTATTGGTCTGAATAAAATATTTTGCGTAGATTGAAATACACCAGTTATGACCGACGATACAGTAAACTTCTTGATTTTTTTGTTGTTGATCCGAACGAGTGTAGTAGTTCGGTCAACAACACAGGTTAATTACATGGATATCTGTAATTAAGATATGTTAAACAATTGTCTTCTTGTAGATAAATAAAGATAAAAACATCTTTAGTAAGTTAAAAGTGGGTCTTTAAGGCAGCATGCAGCATTAACCTCCATCACTAAACATGACGTAACCAAACATGATGTCCATCAACTGCTAGTTTTACTTATGCTTGAACAAATTTTCAGGAAGTATTTTGAAACATCATCGATTTGTTCTGCTGATTTTGTAAAGCACTACCGAATTTCGAAGATTTGTAAAATTTTCGAAAAGTAAGCGAAGTATTTAATGTCTGACAAAATTCAAGATTTAAACCAGTAAGTATTGTGTGAAAAATTTCGCAAATCTTATATTCAAATTGATTCTAATTAATTTAATTTAATGTTGCAACAGATAAAAAAATAAATATGAGTACGCTGGATTGTCTTATTATGGAGTTGTAACAATTGGAAAAAATAGATATTATTTTTAACTCTATCATACTTTATACTACATATTTTTTTTTTTTTTTTACGTTTTTTCATTTACGTTTTGGAGTTTTTAATTTGTAAATAAATAAACGTCTGCCGTTTGTGTAGTAAAGTAAGGATGACTTTTAATATGGCTTTTGAGGAACCAAATGCTATTGCGCTAGCGTTAACAATCAACTTTAAACAATAATGATTAAACATTAATGATATTTGTTTTACTGTTGTTACAACACAACTTCAATTGGTAAAATAGCGAAACATATTAATGGAAAAATGTAAACACTTATTGCAATCTGTTCTACGAGTATATTTTTTAAAACTTTTTTTAATAATCATATTAATTTAATTAGTTTGTGGAAGAAGCTTACAGAAAGAAGAGACAGGCTGGTAGGTCATATTTTGAGACATGCTGGATTGGTTAATTTGTTAGTGGAGGGAACAGTCAAAGGTAAGAACTGTGGAGGACAGAGATTAGAATATATGAAGTAAATAATTGAGGACGTGGGTAGTAAGGGTTATGTAGAAATGAAGAGATAAGGGATGGAGGATTGCATCAAAGCAGTCGAAAGACTGACGACAAATATATATATATATATATATATATTAAATTTTGTTGATGTAATAATTCTTTATCATGTTTGAAGTTCTTCGCTTCTAGATCCTGTCGGTTTAAAGCTATGATATTCACAGTCCCTACTTAGTACCTGGCTTTGCAGTGTCCCAAATAAAATATTGATGGGCTGCCTCAATTCGTGTACTGTGCAGCTAAGTTAGCGAATTTCCTTAATGGCATAAAATGCTTCAAAATCAGGACCTTTTAGAAGAATGTTTTAGATTGTGTAACAGAATAAAATCTTTTAAAACGAAGTAAGGTGAACCTAGAAATTATGGAGAAAGCGATGCCTTGTTGTTGACCATCAGCGAGGATGCTGGATAAACTAGAAAATCAGATAGAGAAATTTTGTTTTCTGCCGGTAGTTCTATGATTAGCTCTAGAACGTAGTGCAAATTGTAAAGTTATTAGTAATCAATTTCAGCGCGGTTTATCGTCGCATATGGACGCCAAATTAGATGCCCTTTTCTTTGCAAAAGAAGTCCTGAATAAGCCAGAAACGGATATCGAAGTTTCCCTTCTTTTATGTAGCCATACAAAACCATCAGAAAAAAAATAAAGTTCAGATATACTACCGTAGGCAACTGTTCTGTACTACAGGCAATGCATATTCATGGCATAACCTCGCCTGAAGCTAAAACGGGCAGCTCTATCGTTACCGTGGCGCTACAATCTGATGATGAATTCTTGTAGAACTCGACGAAACAAATCGAAAATAAAGACTAAAATTTTTTGATATCTCGCTTCGTTTTGGAGATACAACATGTTAAAAATCAGTTATAGGTATAGTTCATTGCGCTTTTGCTGACGTTCCTTCTGATCCATGCCGTATTTCAACCTAACAACAACCAATAGGAAGAAAATAATCCACCTATAGTCATTTCCACAGAGTAGATATGGTGGTTTTAGTGAAAAAAATTTCTGGTCCAGGCCGGATCTCAACCTACCCTCGTCACATTTTAGATACAATATCTCGAGAACTAAGCGAGAAATAAAAAAAAATAAAAAAAATATTTATTTTCGATTTGTCTTGTCGAATTATATACGAATTCATCATTAAATTTTGCTATGGCGGAATTTTTCTTCTGGTACAGGATTTCAACCTAACCACGTCAATTTTGAGATACAATATCTCGAGAACTAAGTGAGATATATATACTGTATATATCTAAAATTATTCTTTACTTTCAATTTATCTCGTCGAGTTACATAAGAATGCACTATCAAATTGCGGAGCCACGGTTATCGTAGAATCCGCCTAAAACGTTCCGCTCTTTTCTATCTAACCATTAACCGTATAGGTACTGTCTCTGACTGTCTCTTAAGAAACTAAAATTTTTGCTACTTTTAGTTTTTACATCCTCTTTGGTAACGTCAGGAGGGGAAATATTCTTTTCCGTCTTCTAGACTTAAATGGAGTTTAACTTTCCAACTATAATTATATTATCGTCAATCTCTCTACCATTTTTCTTTCTTTATCTGAATTATAATGCATATTACTCTACCTAATGCTTTATTACTTCAGTTATATGAACACCTTCCAAGTCTAAAACATGCTTTTTTTCGCAGCTTCACAGGTGTTACTAAGCGCAGCTTTTACATTCACGTAAATTTCACACAAATAAAGCCCGACTATTTCCATAACTTCAGCAGTTTCCTTTTAGTTGTACCCGCGTCATCAAGCCACCTTATTCATGCCCCTCTTTCGCTATTAAAAATCAAGTACATTGTCTTCTCCTTGGTCTCGGGATTTCTGTACTCTGTTTATTCCTTGCTGCCAAAGAAACTCCAATAAATGCCATTAATATGTGATATAAACAAATTATAATAAGCGTAGTAAAATAAATTAAAGTATTTATGAAAATTTATTTATTTGTACTGTATATATGTATTTATGAATTTTACCGTATAGTTTCTGTTCTCTTTTATAATTACATGCAATTCTACGTAATATGCTACATTAAATGTTAAAACAGTTTTCGACAGTTACGTTTTGGACGTGTAATATTTATTTCGTGTAAACTGTCTCCATTTAGAATATAAAAGTAACATAAACAGAATCTCTTCCAAAATTGAACGAAATCAGTACTAATTTTTCTACTTCGCCAATATTTGTATCTTTACAATGTTATTATATTATAGCGGTAACAGGTAAAACTTACTTTAATTTTTAGTGTTCTGTACCTTTACAATTACAGACCGCACCCTTACGGAATTATTGATTTTTCCCGCCTTTTGAACCATTTAACTAACAAGTTATGCGCACTGTTTTGATTCCAATTACCCTGTAATACACAATATGAAACAAAATTGGTGGTGAGAATAATTAAATAGGATTTAGTGGGTAGCTACATGACTTTTTTTTTTAGTAAATTTATCCTCATGGGATCCAAATACACCTATTCTCAATAAGTTTGGATATTTTTTTAATCAACAAATCTCAAATTTATCCTCCCACCGTTATTTCCAAAACAACTGGTGCGAAAAATTCTTTCATAATGGAATGACTACAGGAAAATTTTTGTAGTGATTTGAAGTAACTAAGTGATTTTAACAAATTTGAATAGAAGGCAGATTTTTTTCGCATAAAAATCATATATACCATTCTATAGATAATGTATGAAATCATGTTATAAATATGTCAAGGATTTTTTTTTTTAAAAGAAATTATCACAAATTTACGAACTACTACAATCTTTTCAGATATTTCGGTTTGTTTCATTCACTTCTGTCATTGAAATACAATGCAACAAAACGAAAAATGAACTCCATCTAAATGTCACTTATAATTCATTAAAAAAAAAAAAATTCTGAGAAACAATTTTTTTTCCGGCGAATTTAACCCACAACCATCAGCACGCGAGAGTAACGTGTAATTCAAGAATTCTTTTATATATTTTGTCAGTGACAGCCAGCAGATTAAGTGAGATAAAAATATCGCCATGAGTCAATAATTAATGATCACTGTAACCAGTTATTAGAAGAAATTTCAAGGAGGGGTGTTGTTACGTTCTTACTTTTCTTTTTTCTGGTTTGGTACATTATTGGTGCTAGAAACTAAGCAGTCGACTGAATTTAGCACCTAACTACACGGTCAAACGTCAACGTTGGTATTTATCGCGCGTGGTGGGTGATTGGAAAAGGGGCATCCATAAATGACGTGAGGTGAAATAGGGGAGGGGGGGTCCGGCGAAATCTCACCAGATCTCACCAAGGGGGAGGGGGGGGGGGTCTACGGAAATCTCACGTGAGATTTTGCGAAAAATTTGCTTACAGTAGAGCAAAAAAAAAGTCTACAATTTGCGGCGAAGTCGATTTTAGGAGGGTATTTCGTCAAAAAAAGTTAGGGTGTGACCTAAAAAAAAGTTTCCAGGGAGATTTCTAGGGGGGGTTCTCACGGACCAGATCTCACCAGAGGGGGGGGGGGTCCGGCCAGATCTCACGAAATCTCACCAGGGGGGAGGGGGGGGGGTCCAGAAATCCGGAAAAACACCTCACGTAATTTGTGGATGCCCCCAAACGGAAGGACACGAGTTCAAATCCCCGTCCGGCCATTCAAATGTCGGCTACCGATGGTTTCCAGAAATCACTCCAGGCAATTGCTGGGACGATTTCTTCAAATGGCCATGGCAGAATTCCTTCGAGTTCCTTGTACCTCTGTCTTCATCCTTTTACGACTCTAATAAGCGCGACAGAAACCATAAAACCCAAGTTATAACGTCGAAATAAAAAAACATTCTTGTACAACACCGGAGATGATCTAAGAGAGTAAGTTGCCAGCTTGTAATGAGTTTTAGATGTCCGCTAGGCCTGTTCTGCACTTCTACTGAGTTTTACAACGACACGGACAATGTGTCCACAAAACAAAAACACGTTTATGGCTCTACAAGTGAAATACAACGGCGGGAGTTCTGAAGTCCTCTAACGAGACTGTAAGCTCTTTTACGTCCCTCCTTATGTCTGTTTCGAGCGCTACCTGTTGTAGGTACAAAACAATTAACCGCGTGTGTGCAAGTGACTGTAAAACCCTGGAGAGTGGACTGGTAAAACGATTATACAGAGTGACAACTCAGTAAAGGGTAGTTAGTCTCTCTCACAGTGGATCAAACAACAAGTTGTAAAAATACATGGTATTGGTCTGTTTCTAGCTGTTTTAACGGTTTTACCGATCTACAGGTTGAATTTATAAGGTTTAATGTAGCGATTATCTGACGTCTAAGGTCCGCTTTAGGCTTTCATTTCTCGTCGACGTCAAGGTCGTTAGAGCGATGAATGAACCATCCTGACATTCACCTGTAGTGATTTCAGAGAAGTTTTTTTTCGTTTTCGTTTTCGTTTTTTTTCGTTTTCTTTTTTTTTCGTTTTCGTTTTTTTTTTCGTTTTCGTTTTTTTTTTCGTTTTCGTTTTTTTTTTAAACTTTAGGTCTCGTCGACGTAAAGGTCATTAGAGGCGGTGTGAGGTACACAACCTCACCTTTTATGATTTTGACATTATTAAAGCTATTTTTATTTAATAATTGTAATTGTATATTAGTTACTAACTCTGAATTTTAAGTTCCAAGGTCAAAGCATGTCAAGACGAATATAATGAGATCTCTGGAAAATAAATAACAGTCTAGAGAGTTGAAGAAAAGATTTGGAAGGAAGAGGACGTGTTGGTAGTGGAAAGAATATGGTTTAAGAGAAAAGATAAAACAGAATGGCTAGATGGAAGCCACGAAGAATCCCGGCGGGATTAATAACAAGACAATAATAGCCTGAGGGCAAGGAAATTAGGGTTTAATAAAGATAATGTAATATGACTTTGTAAAAGGTAATTGTCCGTTAAATGGAAAATATAAAAGTTGTGAGATAAGTAGAAAGTGTTTTATTTGAGATTGAAATATAGATATAAACAAAGGAGTTGATTTTAAGTTTGTATGATAAGAATTTGATTAATAATAATTTGATTTACAGCGTGAGTATCGGAATAAAACCAGCAACGGACAAAGAGGTGTCAAGAAAATCCTTATGTACTGGTCTGGTGCAGGAAATATAAGTAAAAGTATTAATTTCAAAGTATGATAAAGTAACTCTCACAAAGTGTTCTCCACAACATAAAAAAGGTAACGAAAAGGGTACGTTACAGCGGGACGGGATGGGGGACAAGGAACGGGAAGGAATCCGGTCATGGCCTTTAGAAGGAAGCATCCCGGCATACTGGAGTGATTTGGGGAAACCATGCTAAACCCAAATCTGGATGCCCGGACGGGGATTCGAACCGGCGTCCTCCGGAATGCGAGGCCAGAACGTTAACCGTTCACCCACCACGCTCGGTTCGGGGAACTATGTAAACCGAAATCTGGATGCTCGGTCGGGGTTTTGAACCTACGTCCTCCAGAATGCTATGCCGGAGCGTCCGAGGTGCGAACAAGCTAAAAAGCTACAAAGAAAAAGTATGGAAGAACGATACTAATGCATTTATGTTTTCAAATATCCTAATCTTTGTTTACCTCTACACTTCTTTCCTTCTACTGTTTCTTCCACTAACAAGTTAACTAATTCCACGTGTCTTAGAGTATTTAATTTAACTGCAATGGAGCACAGGCTCCGGTGGCAATTTCCCTACACCCCCATCTTCCCCTATCCTGCAGCCACCTATCCCACCATCCTGTCTCTTCTATATGTAACACTCTTCCACAGGCTACCTTTGTCACCCATCATTTCCACGACACGTTCATTTCGTTTTTTTTTTCAGTATGCTTAATTTTCAGCATCCTTCTACAGCATCGAGTTTCAAATGATTAAATTTTCCTTGTTTCTGGTATTTCTAAAGTCCATGCTTCGCTACCGTAAAGTGCTGTACTGCACACATAGAGTTTTGAAAGGTTCTAGATTAACATTTGAAACTAAACGATTTCTCTTTTTCAGGAAGACTCTTTTCAGTTGTGCTATTCTGCTATTAATATCATTTCTGCTTCGGCCAACGGTTTTAATTTTACTTCACCAGTAACAGAATTCACTTACTTCTGTTACAGTCGTACTTCTGATTCCATTTTTATATCTGATATACAATTATTACCATCATTTCGGACAAATTTCGTTGTAGCCTAAGATCCAGCTGCATTATTTCTAGGCGCATCTGTTATTTGATTGAAATGCAATTTTTATGATTGTATGAGTAGCAGAATAAGATTCTGCCCGGTTGCCTATCAAAATATGGTAGAAAGTACTTTTAATTAAATTTACGAAAAAAATGTTCGTTCACCTTTAAAAAAAAAATTAAAATTAATTTCAAAGAGAGACATGTAAAGAAGATAAAAAGTTTGGGTTGCCTATGCAAAAGTGGCCGCAAGAAGGGATTGTCAGCTGTTGAAGTTAGCTCACCATACTGTCTGACAGACTTTTACATAAACAACCAAAACTTTTTAAGTTCTTTTCATGTCTCTCTATGAAATAATTATAATTTATTTAAAAAAAAAACAAGTAAACGAAATTTTTTGAAGATTTAATTAAAAATACCTGCGGCCATATTTGGATAGGCAACCCGGCAGAATCGTTTTTGCTACTAATAATTATGCATAAAAATTACGTTTCAATCAAATAACAGATGGACGTGGAATTCTTGGAGCCAGATCTTGGACTATCAGTTTCGTGTTGCTTTGGTTTATCTTTAGTTCAGAATTTTCTCCCGGTATTTTGTTTATGCAATTCAGTAATTTCTCATCATCCTAAGTCTGATCTGCCAACAGAACAACATAATCAGGAAATTAGAACATTTTGGATGCTTTCTTCTTGAGTACTTATTACACGTTAAGATAGAAATAGATAAATAATTAATGTGAAGATAGCAACAATGAAAACTGAGCCGCATCATCTAAAATCCAACTTAAGAAAAATACGTCAAATGCTAGTTAGTATCACACAATCAGGATTCCCTATTTCGATTAAGTATTTTCTCAATTCACACAAAAATATTTTGTGAAAAATTTGTATCAAAATAATAAGGATATTTTTTTTGGGGAAAAATGTCTTACAAATTATACGCATAAAACAAATACAAAAAAAATTTTCACTCAAACAATTGTAGTAGACCTGCAAAAAATTTGAGAATATTCTTGTTTTTTTATTTTTCACCGTACGCTATTCATCCCGCTCTCTGGAACATTTTCAGCGGTTCATGTATAATTTTTTGAAATTTTTTTGCTATTTCATTTGGTTGTTAAAACAATACAAAGAATGAGGAATATAATTTTTTACTCACATGTGTGCATCAGGGTGGTTTTGCAGTGTTGCCTAGATTTGAAATGTTTTTGAATGCTTTTCAAGTTTTGATTCAAATTGCGTTTAAATAACGGTACACAACATGTTACAACACTACAAAAAGGATTTTGTACTACTTGCATGTTTAAAACTGAACTTGGTACTGCACCACACTGTATATTTAACTTTTTCACCGAATGTTTTTTTGTTTACGTTTGGGTGTCATTGTATTTATGTTTCTTTGCTTTATAGTCTACGCTACAGATAAACTGCGAAGATAGTCCGGAAAACAGTTTAAAATAAAATCGAATAAAAATTCTGTTGGACTGACGTAATATTAATTTTTCCACAAATTAATTGAAAAATCATTTTATTCTCCTAGTTGATCTTAATCATTCATACCGTATACAGAGCAGTAGAAATCTAACTTCATCCAAACCCCTAAAATTCTAACTAACCACCTAAGAATGTAATTTAAAAAAAATTAAATATGGAATTCGGGTCTGGTTCAACGAAGCACGTATGCTCAAATTTTAGGTCTGAAAATTATTCAGTTTAAATGTTAAAAGTATGTGACAAACAGCAGAGCGATAGTAATATGGATCTGTTTCCCCTATGGGACGAAACTCAAAAGATGATTATTAATACCTTTGTTTACGTAAATATTGCAAGATTTGCCTCATTACATATTTTTCAAGTGGCCTCAAAGCTTTAAGAATGAAGGACCCAAAATCTTGCAACAATTTCTTTAATACTTACATACTATACATTTAATGTGACTGGAAATATTGTTATTAATTTAGACGCTGAGGAAAATAATAGCTGTTGCATCAACATCAAAATGTATACCGTTGTCTGATTTCGAATTTGAGAATATATACAAAGTATGCCTTTCAATGATATGTAAAATATCGTATTTTTCTTGTATTTTTATACAAACCATCAGATTGTCTACTCTGTTACTTTTGTTTAAGATGCATTCACTTTAAACATAAAGAATTATGAATGTCATGAACACAGATGTATCTTGGAAAATAATGTTTCCATGATATATGCCATAATTAATCTTGTATTTTTTCGTGGATATCACAGTTATTGAAAGTAAATTTATTTTTTCTGTATTGGGGTAGTTTTTTATATTAAGGATTAGTACATGGGTGACCGTTCTTTGCCCGTCACCTTTCGATTTCTGTTCAACATGTAAGATTCTGCGTGAAGTTAGATTAATGTTAAATGTTTTTCTTGAAGGCTTCCTGGGCATTAAACGGTACAATTTCTTACTCTGCCAAAGAGAAGGTTAACAAACAATGGTAGCCTTACTGGTACCTGAAATTTCTACTAAGAATTAAGAGCCGTTTGTGAGACATGAAATATAAGAATTGCTCTCTTTTTTGGTAAAATCGTGTTACAAAATTGAAAATCAAAGCGTTACCTACTTATGAAATTTCATCCAAATCGCTGGAGCCAATTCCAAGATCGTCCTGTTTAACATCTCATAAATTCTATTATCATGTTAAATAGAAATCTTAATAATAATTAGGGATTCATTAACGGTGCAAGATTAGTGATAATTCATTTAGACGAGTACATCGTGAGTGCTAAATTCATTCACTCCGATAAAACTATGCTCATACTATGCATTAACGTCACACCTTCTGATCCAACCGTGCCTTTCCAAATGATGAGAAAACAATTCCCAATGAAAGTAACCTTCGATATGACCATTAATAAAGCACAACGTCAGACGCTTCAAAGATCACCAGATCCTGTATTTTCGTATAGACACCTGTGCGTGCTTTATGTTTGTCTTAAAGACACATACAGTCAAAAAGTAAACGATGACATTATAACTGCTAATATTGTTTTCAGATAAGTTTAGTAAAGTAAAGAAGTTTCTAAATAAAAAAAACACACATGCCAAGCTAATATCTATTTTTTAAATGTTTTACAAATGAACATATAGTATTTAATGTTAACGACTATGTAAAAAAAGACTGATATTTATTACTACTCTATAAAATAAAATATCTTTCATTGATAAATATATTTGCATTTACTTATTCCCACATTATTATATTACCATTTGGTGACTGACCACGATACTGTGCGAAAAGAGAAAGAAATAATGAAAATCTATTTCAGGATTCTGTCATCGCATTCCAAAACAAATTATTCACAAAAATTCTTCCGTTTTATGTCACACTGTTTACAAAATATCAGACTCGAAAGAGGTTTCCGATAATAATACTATCATGTACCGTTCATATTCAATCCAGACCACAATAATAGACATATCAGGGTTAAAGAACAATTCATCACTAGGCATAATAATTTTTACGTCTGGTTAATTCACATACTAATTTATACTACTGAGGGGTGTCCTACGGAAATAGAAAGTAATATACGTGGAACATTGGCCTTCCGTTGAAATATCGTTGTGACAAATTATGATTTTTGTACGCATTAGATACCGCAGACATTTTTAAAACTTTATTGAATCCTGAATCTTTAATACTCACAGCAATAAAACTTTCTTCTGATAATATAAATATCTGCTCACTCGTTGACTAATAGCAGTGTAATATACTCCACGGTGTCAACTTTTGTACAAAACTGTTACTGAATTACGATAATTTACATGTTAAAATATTTCTCATTCATTTTATTCCTGAAATCAAGTGCTACTTTACCGTAAAAATCCTTTCTTACCTATCACATACTACTGTTATTTTGTCGCCCAATATCGATTCAGGACTCATCGCTTTATTCAAACTTCAAATTCGATTAAATTATCGGTCCTAGGAAAATTAAATTGTAAGGCCCAAGTACTACCTGCAACAGCTGAAATTTCCGATAATATTCAAAGTGCCATTTTTTGGTTCATTTGCCAAGGAAATATTAACTTTAAACCCTAGCAATGCAAAATTACAGAGATGGAATCGATGTAGTAAATATTAAAGAAAAATGCAAGGCACTCTGTCGAGAAAATGATCGTGGACAGTTAAACAACAACGCTAAGGTCTCGCATTCGCTAGGACGCCGGTTCGAATCTCCGTCCGGGCATCCAGATTTGGATTTTCCATGGTTTTCCCAAATCACTCCAGGAGCGTGCCAAAACGCTTCCTTAAAAATGCCATGGCCGAATTCCTTCCTGTGCCTTGTCTCTAGTCCCATCCCGCCTTTAATGACCACGACGAGGCGTAAAGCCATAAAAAAAGAAACGAGCAAAGCCTACTATTTACTTCGAATACCAATCATAGAGCAGGCTGGCCTACTCCAACATCATGGGATATGAAAGGTTAGTTGAAGGGATTGTAAAACTTCCAACTGAAAAGGAGGTTAGAACCGAGAAAAAATTCTCCATGGTTGTTGTCCGCAACCATTTTACCAGATACTGAGTGTGGCTTTCTGCAGATCTGAGCCCTCGAGGTGAACCTATAACTGGCGGCTGAACACCTTGCCGGCTACTCTACTGCATTAACAGCTCCTCGAACGGCCCTCGTCTCTGCTCCAAACTGCGCCTTAACATTCCATTATGGGCCCCAGCTACGGGCTGCTTTTTTCTTCTCATTGAGGTGGGCGTATAAAACCCACTCCAGTACATTGGAGTACGTCCAGCAACACCATCAGAAACGGCTTAGGTTCGATCTCACAATACGCAGTTGATGAACAAATACCAATCGATACACCGAGCTTGGTGGGTGAACGGTTAACGTTCTGGCCTAGCATTCGGGACGACGCGGGTTTGAATCCCCGTCCGGGCATCAAGATTTGGGTTTTCCATGGTTTCTCCAAATCACTCCAGGCGAATGCCGGGATGCTTCCTTCAGAGGACTGTGGCCGAACTAAAAAAACAACAACAACAACAACAACAATAGATGATGGATAATCTATTTTGGGAAAGCCACGTATAAATAGTGACTTCCCGCAGGGAACGTAATCGTGATTAATTGGTGAGCGATTTCTCTCCTCACTCCCGCCGACCACAGGCACCCGAAATTCGGCAGCAGCGATTCGACCAGTAATAGCGCAAAAAAACAGAGATCCACTCAATTTATGATTGTAGCGTCGATTTGCATGTTCATGCTATAACGTGACACCAGCTATTATTTCCAGCAAGATGCAACCAGGATGCACCGAAATCTGAGCTGTAAACACTCTTTCCTCTGAAACTTGGCATAACTCGCCGACAGTCAAATAAGTAGCTTAATTCGCTACGATGATTTGTACGCAAACTTAATCGTCGCGGACTTGAGCGTAACAACAATAGTAACTCATAGAAAAAGAAAAGTCACACATATATAATTTCCTTGTGGAACAAGGCACGCAAATATTGCATAGGCCTGTGGATATCTGAATTACGCCAGCTGACCTTTATTCCGCCGCGAACATAGATGCCCGCGGCCGACGGAAAGAAAAATAAGAAATCGCTCAACCAAACAACAACAACAAAACAACAACAACAAAACAACAACAAAACAACAACAACTAAACAACAACAAAACAACAACAATATAATCCATAGGTGGCCAACCTTTTCAGCAGCCGGGCCAAATTTTAGAACTACAACTCTCTACCGGGCCGCATGCATAATTTTCTTGGAAAAATATTAATATTTTCTTGAAAAAACACTTAAAATGAAATTAGATATTTAATGAAGTATTAAATATACACTTATTTTAATGCGACTTTTGACATTGTTTTACAGAACTAAGGGCATCAATGTTGATATCGAGAGAAGTTGTGGCTACACGCATAAAGTTCTCCAAATGAACATCGGTGATTCGTGTTCTGTTTTGAGACTTGATACTGTTCATCTGGCTGAAAAGCTGTTCACACACATAAGTGTTTCCAAATAGGGAAATAATCCGCAAAGCATGTTTATAAAATGAAGGATTTTTCTCCTTGCTCACATATTTTCTTTAAAATTCTTCCAAACCAACCTGGTGGAATTTCTCCTTGAGTTGTGCGTCACACTGCAATTCACAATACTCCATTTGCAAATTTCCTGGCAATGAATTTATATAAACGGAGAATGGCGTCAAAAATGCATATAAAATAATATGATGTTTTTGAAATCTTGAAATCGGTTTTCAAACTTAAGTTTGATATCAATGAACTGTACTTAATCGCCAACGCCTGTGTGACGTCTGCTACCAATGATAGCGAGGAGAAATGAGTGAAATTTTTATTTTTCAACTGTTGTTCCCAAAGCCCAAGTTTCATTTGAAACGCGGCAACATATCATATCATTAACCAATTGGTCTTTGCCTTGCAGACGAATGTTCAAGTTATTTAAATGGTTAGTTGCGTCGACTAGAAACGCGAAGTCACAAACCCAAGCCACGTCTTCAAACTCTGGGATACTTTTCAACTTGCTTGCATAGAATGATTGTATCTCTTCCTTCAAATCAAACACTCTTTTTAACATTTTTGCACGGGACAACCATCTTACTTCAGTATAAAATGTAAGGTCATTATAGTCAGAATCCAAATGTTTGAGGAATTCTTGGAACTGACGGTGGTTCAACCCCTTCGATCTAATGAAGTTCACTATTTTGATAACCACGCTCATGACATGATCCATTTTTAAAGACTTGGAACATAAATTCTCTTGATGAATAATGCAATGAAAATTTAATAATGAGGTATTATAAAGTTTGCAGGCTTCATTTTCAATCAGTTTTACTAAACCTTCATGTTTTCCAACCATTGCAGGAGCTCCATCCGTCGTCACGCCAGATAAGTTGTGAAGTTTTAACGAAAAACTATTTAACGTTGCTGTA
Organism: Vandiemenella viatica; assembly: GCA_031002005.1. Classification (NCBI taxonomy): domain Eukaryota; kingdom Metazoa; phylum Arthropoda; class Insecta; order Orthoptera; family Morabidae; genus Vandiemenella; species Vandiemenella viatica. The sequence goes on along the minus strand of JARYHS010013610.1, from coordinate 9,609 downwards.
ACTGACTCTAACAAATCGCGTGCATTTGTAGTGTTCTTCAGTGGATATAGAGCCGCTAATTCTTCTGTTTTGTTTAAATTGATATCAACACCTCTTAAGAAAATCGCTACTTGCGCAGTATCTTTTAGATCTGTGCTTTCATCCAATGCTAGAGAATAATATACGAAATCAGGCGCTCTGCTTTTCAAATTATCTTCAAAATGTTTCCCAATGTCTTCCACACGCCTGGTAATAGTTTGACGAGAGAGGCTTATTTATGAAAATTCCTTTTTCTTTTCTGGACACATAATTTCAACGATGCTCTCCAAATATTCCTTCACCATCTGAATACGGCTTCGATTTCTCGGCTAATATGGAAGCTACTGCATAGCTCGCTTTTACGTGGCATGTTGACTCTACAGCAGTGCTAGTGAATATCTGTTGCTGTGCAGAAAGTTTTCTTTTTAAGTCATTTACCTGGTCTAATCGAAATTGTCCTTGGTACTCATCAAACTTATTTGCAAGTTTAGTTTCATAATGCCGTTTCATGTTGTAGTCTTTCAATACAGAAACAGATTATTTGCATATAGGCTTAGCTTTAAATTCTACAAAAAAAATAGATTATTGTCCACTTATCCTGAAAACTTCTCAATTCATCTGCAGCTTTTCGCTTCTTTGATCCAACATCTTTGTTAGTTGAAGCCATTATTTAATAGAATTAGAAAGAGAAATGAATAAAAGTCACGTGCTTGTATTTTGCAGAAACTACTACAATCGCAACGCTTAAAAATAATAATACCGGGAATATATTCGGTAAAGATGCAACAACACAAATATCACGTATTTTTAACAACATTAATACTTGCATACACACTACTTATATAAAACAGAAACTAGTTCTTAAAAGTCGATCACGACAAAACGCCACAAATACTTCAGTACAACAGACACATGGAATTTAGACAATGTATTTCGAATCAAATACAACAATCAAAGCAAAGAGTGTACTTCCATCTATGGGTGGAAACATTAACTGCTAGGAGATCAATAACCGACACAAGCGCTCTAAGAATCAGTCAGGCGAACCCAGGGCCGCATTTAAGCATAGGCTACATAGGCTGTAGCCTCGGGGCCCGCACCACAAAGGGGGGCCCGCACCACAAAGAGGGGCCCGTCACCACCCACTTTTAGGTCGAATATATTTCGAAATTTAAGAATCCAGTCCAGCCACTGCCGACAGGGGGCCCGCACCACATGTATAGCCTAGGGGCCCACAGAGCCTAAATACGGCCCTGGGCGAACCACTAACGCGCGGAAAGTTATAGGAACATTAGCCGTGATAATGCTCGGTTATACACCCGCATTTTCCATCCCTGCAAGATCAATCGAGCGATGACTTGGTTGAGTATCTGCTTAACTTAGTGTAGATATCACCATTGAAAGTCAAAGCTTACATATATAATGAATTAATGATCCAGCTCCGCGGGCCACAAAATGACCTACCGCGGGCCACAAGTGGCCCGCGGGCCGCGGGTTGGCCATCCCTGATATAATCGATACCTTCTTTTCCGAATTAGCAAAATTGTTGGAGATAGTACCACATAAAAAGTACTTATGCTACGTAACTCTTACTAATTCCTTATTCTACAGACATATTATTTGCATCAGATCGGTGCTGTTGTCTCGAAAACTGACCCTCATGTAAGTATGGGAAGACTTTGGAAGGTTGTTCCTCAACAAGTACCAGTCATAGCCCGAAGTTAAAGTACGGTTGGATAGCCTATATGAGTACGTATCAGAGCTGTAGCGAACCGTATGTATTTGTTACTAAGTAACGAGTACCTCACCTGACGCGAAGTACCGAATTGTTACTCACAAATTCATTTCGTTATCGCGTTTGTCGTGCGGATGTCAATTTGATTCGATACGACGCATTATGCGGGAACTAGAACGGTTCGCCCAGCGACTAAACGAATCTAGAATGAACATCTGAACATCGTGCGTCGCTTATTTCTGGGATTTTTTATTTGAATTCGTTTCGGTACAAAGGAAAATAAACAAGTAGCGCGTACATATTTTAGTATGATTAATATTATTTACTCTTAAGTGTTGATATTTTCAACAAGGTAAGTAATTTTGACAACATAGAGTTATTTTATAGTTTTGCTTTTGTTTAAAATTAAAATTACGTAGCATAATTTGTAAATAGAAAATTTTGATAGGTAATTTGAGATAATTATTGTTTTTTTGTTCATACCGTAGCGAGATTTTATTGATTTCAAACATTTGTGAAATCCGTATATTCTAAAATGCGATATTCTACCTTCTATTTTATAGTAAAGTGCAATTTTTACCTATAATTGCTATGAATAATTTACTTAAGCTTTATAAAGTAAGAACGAAATCATTCCGACACGACTCGATGCGATGCTTCATTCTAGTGTTCGGTTGTGTTAAAAGTAACGAGTAACGAAATGATACGATAGTAACGAAGTCGTCCCGTACGCGGCGCGACTCGATACAATGCTGCATGCTAGCGCTCGGTTGTGTCAAAAGTAACGAGTAACGAAATGATACGATAGTAACGAAGTCGTCCCGTACGCGGCGCGACTCGATACAATGCTGCATGCTAGCGCTCGGTTGTGTTAAAAGTAACGAGTAACGAAATGATACGATAGTAACGAAGTCTTCCCGTACGCGGCGCGACTCGATACAATGCTGCATGCTAGCGCTCGGTTGTGTCAAAAGTAACGAGTAACGAAATGATACGATAGTAACGAAGTCGTCCCGTACGCGACGCTACTCGATACAATGCTGCATGCTAGCGCTCGGTTGTGTCAAAAGTAACGAGTAACGAAGTGATACGATAGTAACGAAGTCGTCCCGTACGCGGCGCGACTCGATACAATGCTGCATGCTAGCGCTCGGTTGTGTCAAAAGTAACGAGTAACGAAATGATACGATAGTAACGAAGTCTTCCCGTACGCGGCGCGACTCGATACAATGCTGCATGCTAGCGCTCGGTTGTGTCAAAAGTAACGAGTAACGAAATGATACGATAGTAACGAAGTCTTCCCGTACGCGGCGCGACTCGATACAATGCTGCATGCTAGCGCTCGGTTGTGTCAAAAGTAACGAGTAACGAAATGATACGATAGTAACGAAGTCTTCCCGTACGCGGCGCGACTCGATACAATGCTGCATGCTAGCGCTCGGTTGTGTCAAAAGTAACGAGTAACGAAATGATACGATAGTAACGAAGTCTTCCCGTACGCGGCGCGACTCGATACAAAGCTGCATGCTAGCGCTCGGTTGTGTCAAAAGTAACGAGTAACGAAGTGATACGATAGTAACGAAGTCGTCCCGTACGCGGCGCGACTCGATACAATGCTGCATGCTAGCGCTCGGTTGTGTCAAAAGTAACGAGTAACGAAATGATACGATAGTAACGAAGTCGTCCCGTACGCGGCGCGACTCGATACAATGCTGCATGCTAGCGCTCGGTTGTGTCAAAAGTAACGAGTAACGAAATGATACGATAGTAACGAAGTCTTCCCGTACGCGGCGCGACTCGATACAATGCTGCATGCTAGCGCTCGGTTGTGTCAAAAGTAACGAGTAACGAAGTGATACGATAGTAACGAAGTCGTCCCGTACGCGGCGCGACTCGATACAATGCTGCATGCTAGCGCTCGGTTGTGTCAAAAGTAACGAGTAACGAAATGATACGATAGTAACGAAGTCGTCCCGTACGCGACGCTACTCGATACAATGCTGCATGCTAGCGCTCGGTTGTGTCAAAAGTAACGAGTAACGAAATGATACGATAGTAACGAAGTCGTCCCGTACGCGGCGCGACTCGATACAATGCTGCATGCTAGCGCTCGGTTGTGTCAAAAGTAACGAGTAACGAAATGATACGATAGTAACGAAGTCGTCCCGTACGCGACGCTACTCGATACAATGCTGCATGCTAGCGCTCGGTTGTGTCAAAAGTAACGAGTAACGAAATGATACGATAGTAACGAAGTCGTCCCGTACGCGGCGCGACTCGATACAATGCTGCATGCTAGCGCTCGGTTGTGTCAAAAGTAACGAGTAACGAAATGATACGATAGTAACGAAGTCGTCCCGTACGCGACGCTACTCGATACAATGCTGCATGCTAGCGCTCGGTTGTGTCAAAAGTAACGAGTAACGAAATGATACGATAGTAACGAAGTCTTCCCGTACGCGGCGCGACTCGATACAATGCTGCATGCTAGCGCTCGGTTGTGTCAAAAGTAACGAGTAACGAAATGATACGATAGTAACGAAGTCGTCCCGTACGCGGCGCGACTCGATACAATGCTGCATGCTAGCGCTCGGTTGTGTGAAAAGTAACGAGTAACGAAATGATACGATAGTAACGAAGTCGTCCTGTACGCGGCGCGACTCGATACAATGCTGCATGCTAGCGCTCGGTTGTGTCAAAAGTAACGAGTAACGAAATGATACGATAGTAACGAAGTCGTCCCGTACGCGACGCTACTCGATACAATGCTGCATGCTAGCGCTCGGTTGTGTCAAAAGTAACGAGTATCGAAATGATACGATAGTAACGAAGTCGTCCCGTACGCGGCGCGACTCGATACAATGCTGCATGCTAGCGCTCGGTTGTGTCAAAAGTAACGAGTAACGAAATGATACGATAGTAACGAAGTCGTCCCGTACGCGACGCTACTCGATACAATGCTGCATGCTAGCGCTCGGTTGTGTTAAAAGTAACGAGTAACGAAATGATACGATAGTAACGAAGTCTTCCCGTACGCGGCGCGACTCGATACAATGCTGCATGCTAGCACTCGGTTGTGTCAAAAGTAACGAGTAACGAAATGATACGATAGTAACGAAGTCGTCCCGTACGCGGCGCGACTCGATACAATGCTGCATGCTAGCGCTCGGTTGTGTTAAAAGTAACGAGTAACGAAATGATACCATAGTAACGAAGTCGTCCCGTACGCGGCGCTACTCGATACAATGCTGCATGCTAGCGCTGGGTTGCGTCAAAAGTAACGAGTAACGAAATGATACGATAGTAACGAAGTCGTCCCGTACGCTGCGCTACTCGATACAATGCTTCATGCTAGCATGTACCAAAATTAACGAGTAACGACACGATAGTAACGAGTAGTGGTTGGTTTAGTAACGAATACATACGGGTGAACAATTTCTCGTTACTTTTACAGCTCTACTATGTATCCTGCACCAGTCCCTTCAAACGCAACAGAAATTCTTTACGTCCGCCTTTCAGGCAGATTGGGTCAAACTAGCATTATCCCAGGCCCTTCAAATTCATTATTTGTCCCAAAAAATCAAATTTTGTTACTTTTGACTGTTGGCAATGCATTATAAGTTTAAATCTATCTTACGTGGTCTAGCAATGTCATGAACTTTACCTAATAATTCTCATTTTTGTCACTTTTTGACTTTGTATTTTTGGTTTAAATCACTTTTCAGAGGTCTACCACAGACGACCATTGGTAACTTTTAGATTCAGTACATTTTTAGTTTAAATCGATCTCCAGACATGCAAGATATTCAGACTCTGGGCAAAGAAAACGTTTACTTAACTGAGCCTGTCTGGCAGACTGGAGTTATTCTAGACTCGTGATGGTACCCAAAACACGTCAAGGGAACGCCTAAAAGTGATAATGTTAGTCCATTGCAACAGATAGACCCTATGCCTAAAATTTTAATGCTAGCCCGATGATTTGTAGTTTTACCTAAAGTTATATGCAGGTTTATACATGAAGTCTTCTTAATCCTCATGCGACTATCAAAACAAGTGTTTAATAACAAATAATCAAATACATTATTTCTATACATAACCGAATTCGAGAAATGAGGAATCATTTTAAAGATTAAGGTTTCCGCTTTCGTCACATTACATTTTAAGAAAGTAATTTTTCGAATTTCGACCTCTAAAGGGGAAAAGTATCAATATTTCTACAACGCATTTTTGTGTCACGAGCCATTTATCTACCTTGATATCCAACCAACATAGATGAATAAGGTACATTTTAAAGATTAAGGTCTCTGGTTTGTTTACATCGTATTTTAAGAAGGGAATTTTTCGAAATTTAACCCCTTAAAGGGCAAATGTATTATTATTTCCATAACGTACTTTTTTTTATCTTACGAGCCATTTATCTGCCTTGAAACTTAACCGAAATCGATAAATGATGTATCATTTTAGAAATTAAGGTCTCTACTTAGACAAAATTATAAATTAAGAACGAAATTTTTCGGAATTTTACTCTTGAAGGATAAAACTAACAGCTGTGAAAGTCGCACGTTTGTCACAGTTCAGATCCAAGCCGCTAGATAGCACATATCACAGAGATATTAATAAACTGCTTAACTGGTGTTGACTTTTGTTACGTGCCTATTACTCTAAACAAATAAAAAATTGCTACAAATGAGGCGATTACTTTTTCATTTTATTACAAACAAACAACATTACTATTCATCCTATTCGCGAAATTTTCACATGGATCATTTAGTACAGGGGTGGCAAACCCAAATGATATTGCGAGCCACTTTGGAACTGCATCATAACTCCGCGGGCCGCATATAAAATTATATATCCCCATATTAGATTTAGATCCACTATAGACGTTTCTTTTGAGTGAAAAATTGAAACATAATGAGTTATAATTATTGTGTTTAGTATTATTCTTACATGTTAACATAGATAATATAATAATAATGATACTAAACGCACATTTTAAAGAAATATATGACTAAAAATGATATATAAAAATATACAAATATAAATTAAATAAATTTTGAAAATATGGATGCACAAATGTATTTTTTTTAATACATTGGTTTCCACTACTTTGGCCATTATAAAGTAAATATATTTTGTAAAAGTGTGATGAATATCACGGGCCGGAAAAATATTCAAGGCGAACCACATGCGGCCTGCGGGTTGGTCACCCCTGATCTAGTATATCTTACTTATAATAAACAGTTTCACTTATTCAAAATTCCAAGTTTATCAATCTCCGTAATCAAGAAATAGAATAATTTAATAACCACACAGAGTCGAATAACAATGACTAATTTAAAACTAACAGAAACAATATTAGCTGCGAGAAAAAATGAAGAAATAGGAAGAATGCTACCAAATAATTTTAGGAAGTTTTGTATTATTTATGAAAACTGTGTACATTGGTTAACATCTAGTGTAAAATATTTCTTACAGTTTTGGAATAACTGGCCACATGGTCAAAAAAAGACGCGCTGTTAGTTGATTGTGTAAAGTAACTCGTGCAGAATTCACAGATATCACTCAGATCCCGGCACAAATAATACAATACTGATATATGAACTTGGGATTTCTCAGATATAACTGGTACTCCAATTTAAATTAATTAATTAATCGTCAAGATTTTATTGTGCTTGGGGAAGTAGTGGTAACGTTGAGGCCTGCAATTTGCGAGGGACCCGGTTCGATTCCTCTCCCGGCTATCAATATTTCTGTGTACCAGATTTGCCAGAAATTATTCCATGTCGGAATGGTAGTACAATGTTGAGAACTTCCAGTTCCCTTCTCAACCCTTAGGGCGCTTTTACACACACTGTCAATGTGCAATGTAATCAAATGAGAGCTTTCACACGTAGCACTACCACATTTACAGTTTTAAGTAAAGTAAAGCATAAGAAAAATCTGGCCATGGTCCATACAACAGTTTCTTAGAACAGAGAGGTCTCAAAGAAACAAACAGGTGCGACTGTGGCGAAGTAAGTACTCCCGAGCACGTGGTTTGGGAGTGAAAACAAACTGAAGAATCAAGAGCATACCTTCAAATACAACTTCAGAACAGAAGAATATACGACATACTGCGTGATACCGAGCTCTGTCACTTGCTGGATGAAGCTGCTAATCTAACATCGCTGCGCGAGAAGGCGAGAGTTGCTGAATTGAAATTAGCAGAGCGTAGAGGACGCCGCGAGCAATCGGCATCAGAAGCAGAAAGAAGGACAGGAAAGGAAGAAACTCAAGAGTTAAGAACAACCCAAATGTGACCACAAGCACTGCCCATGACTTAGGCGGTGTCTCCACCAGGAAGACGGCAAAGATTAAATTCATCACAGTGCCTCTGGAAGCCAGAGGCACCTCTCCAGGCCCAGGGGGCGGCCTGCTCTGATCCCAGGAGGGAACTCCTGATGTGGGAGTAGGCGGCTCCAAGGACAAACCAGAGATGAACGAGACCACTACCTGGAACGTGAAGCTGGCTGACGGCACTTTGTGGTCAGCATGTCAGCAGTCGCCCCGCTGTATCAGTAGAGACAGCTGGCGGCCTGGATGTCGATGCAGGCCAGCAGTGGTACGAAAAGAACAGTTACAAATAGACAGTTTACTGACTAGAAGTGTTGAAATACATAGACAATTGCTGATTTTGATGTGAATTAGTATGATGCTAGATTAATTAGGGGGCATCCATAAATTACGTGAGGTGTTTTTCCGGATTTCCGGACACCCCCTACCCCCTCTGGTGAGATTTCGTGAGATCTGGCCGGACCCCCCCTCCCCCCCCTCTGGTGAGATCTGGTCCGTCAGAACCCCCCCTATAAATCGCCCTTACAACTTTTTTTTTTAGGTCTCACCCTTCCAAAATGCGATTAAACCCGCACTTTTCGACGAAATGCCCCCCTCAAATCGACTATCACGCAATTAAACTTTTTTTTTTTTTTTTTTTTTTTTTTTTTTTTTTTTTTTTTTTTTACAGTCCAACAATTTTATTCCAAAACCTCATGTGAGATTTCCGTAGACCCCTCCCCCCCCCATTTCACCTCACGTAATTTATGGATGCCCCCTTAGTAAATTAGTTAATAGATTAATCGGTATATTAATTATTAGATTAATTATTAGTATACTTTAAATCCATTAAATCCTTAAGAATAAATATCCAGATATATTAAAAAAGAGTAAATTGTTTTAAGAATAAAAACTGTAGAAACTAAGGGCCTACTTTAGGTAACAAGGTAGTAGGCAATGTAAAATTAGGAAATAAAATAAATAAATAAATAAGCAAAATCTGCTTGCGCTATTATTTTTGATATCAGTCCAAAGATATTGTGCATCGAAGGTAAAGGATGACGATGACCACAAGCTAGCACTAGGTTTCGTTTATAAGAGGGTGAGAAAATGTTCTTTGTTGGTAAAAGAGTCATGGATTGGAATAAATTGCCAAGGGAAGTCATTAATAATTTACTAAAAACGTTGGAGGATTTGAAATTTTTAAATGGCGAAACTATATGGGATTGGGAATTGTACCTAGCGTGGTGGTGTAATGGTTAGCGTTCTGGCCTCGCATTCGGGAGTACGCCGGTTCGAATCCCCGTCCAGACATCCAGATTTGGGTTTTCCATGGTTTCCCAAATCACTCCAGGCAAATGCCGGGATGCTTCCTTCAAAAGGCCATGGCCGAATTCCTTCCCACTCCTTGCCCCCCATCCTTTCCCTTCTCTAAAAGACCTCGCTGTTGGAGACGTTAAGCATTTTTTTTTTAAGATAGTAATAATAAATTTTAATAAGATGAAAGGGGTAAATGAGAGACTAGTGAACTTACCACCGGA
>JARYHS010013607.1:0-25000 GCA_031002005.1 Vandiemenella viatica | reverse complement strand
AGCAGGTTATTGACTATGTGATAATTTTTTTTTGTGCGGCAGCCATAACGTCATCCTCACTTACAGTGCTCAACAACAAGCATGGAACTAGACTCGGAACTCCACACCAAAGAAACTTCTCACCTGATATTCCACTGATAGCGGCATGCATGATGACCAGGACCAAGTGGGAGATTCTATGGGATACATTAGGAAGTGAACATCTGATTCTGAAAATATCATTGGATTACCCCACAGATCCAAAGACAACAGCATCATAAAGGCACTAAAATTGTAACAAAGCCAATTGGATCCAATATCAAGAAAAATTCAGTTTGAAAATGGAGCATACATACACAGATGCAAATGACCCACAACAACGACATGACCTAGAAAACATAATAATTAACTCTGCAGAATAAAGCATCCCAGAATATAAAGAAAGTGAAAGAAACAAGATCATCAGAAAACCGTGTTGGACTACCGAATGCTCCAGAGTAATTGCGAGGCAACGCATGGCAACAAAAAGGTACAGAAAAGATCCGACAATCCAGAACTTCATGTTACTCAGACATACAACAGCAGAGGCCAAAAAAAGGTTAGGAAAATGAAGAGAGAAAGATGGAGGGCTTTCTGCTCTGCAATTAAATACAGCACTCTGTCACAGGAAATGTGGTCAAAAATAAGATGGTTCAACGAAAAGCAGCCTAGCAACATATATACTGATGATAGTTTGGCAGAACAATTATTAGAACTGACAGCACCGGCATTTGTACCAAGATACATAGAACGAAACACACATCATGTATCCAATGAAAGTAGTAACAAAACTGAAGACCAATTCTTCAGTATGCCTGTACTTGAATGTGCTCTAAAGAAGAATAATATGGATCCAGGAGATGATAGGATCACATACTCCATGATTAACAACCTTCTTCAAACAGCCAAACAAAAATCCTAAATATCTTCAATGACATGATGAACACATCACACATTCCTGAGCAGTGGAGAAACATTATAATGGTCCCTGTTTTAAAGCCAAACAAGAACAGGAGTGATGTATCCTCTTATCGGCCTATATCGGCCTATATCTGCCTTGCTTGGCTAAACTAATGTGTACGATGATCAAGAATAGGATCGAATGGCACATAGAACACCATCGAAAGCTTGTTCATCACACTATGGGATTCTGTAAAGGCTTCAGTACAATAGACACTGTTAGTATGCTGGTAACTGATATCCAGTTGAGCTTTGTCAGAAATAATTACCTTCTAGCAGCATTGTTAGACATAAAAGACACTTACAACAAACTCAAGATTGATATCCTATGGGAAGCAATGGGAGAGATAGAGCTTCCCAATAAATTGATAACTCGATGTTGTAATTATCTTACACGTAGAATGAATATCATTCAACCAGCAGAAGGGAAGATAATCGTCTGGCATGTCTACCAGGGCATTCCACAGGGTGACCCAATGAGTCCGACCCTCTTCAACATCTACACAATCAAGGTGTGCAGCGGCCTACCAGTGATGGTGACCTTCCTTCAATACGCAGAAAACTTTTTCATATATATATCACATCCAGATAAAGAAAAAGCTAGACTGATCCTAGAATCAGAAGTAAGAGCAATCCTAGAAAAGCTGGGACAGGGGGGTGCTTGAATCAACAATTCAAAAATGTAAAATATACATCTTCACTCACAGGCACTATCAAGAAAATGACTTTAAAATAACTGTAAATGGCATAGTTATAGATCTGGTGAAAGAGGTAAAATTCCTTAGAATATGGCTCTACTCCAAGCTCATGTGGCGAAAACACATAACAAAGATGAGGGCTTCTTCCCTACTGCGTATAAATATGCTGAAAGCCCTTTCTTCCTTGATTTGGGGAGTTCATCCTGGGCTATTGCCCAATATATACTTCAGTATTTTGAGAAGCAGACTCGACTATAGGGGGATGCTTTAAGACAATGTATGCAAAACCCTACTGAAGAAACTGGACACCGTACAAGCAGCGGCACTAAGGATAATTGAGGGATTTATTAAGGCCACTCTGATAGAGGTGATGGTAGCAGAAACAGCAACTCCTCCACTAGATTTATGAAGAAAGAAGATAGGGATAAACTTTTGGCTAAAGGTATTCTCCAGAAAAGATCTCATTCTGTAGAAGAAAGTACAGATTTTAGCACACGAGATTCAAACAAAATCACCATATCTCCACAAGAAGCCAAGACTTGTAAACTATTGGCAATTAACAAATCAGTGGAATACCCACACAACAGAAATCAATGACCTATACCCTGAGGACGAACCATGGCAAAAAGTGGACTTATCCACTCATTTTATTCAAGCCTCACATTAAATATGACAGAGAGGAAACATTTCATTCTGGAAGAAGCAATACAAAAGGCGATGGAAATAATCAACACCAAGTGGAATGGCTGGACCCAAATGTGTACAGACGGATCACAGGTGGGGGAGAAGGCCTGTGCAACAACCTATGTATAGCCAGTGGGCAACGTTGTTGAAGCATTCCGCTTACCGTATCAGTTTTTGAGCTTCTCGGCTGGACTATTTGCTATTCTTAAAGTGTTACAATATACCCAAAAGACAAATTTAAAGAAAGTGGTTATCTGTTCAGATTCAAGAAGTACATTACATACAATCTTGGGGATTCCCAAAGACAAGAGCAAAAATTACCTTGCATACGAAGTAGCTGGAGAGATAGATAAACTGAAAGCAAAGGACATAGATGTAAGGCTACAATGGGTACCAAGCCATGTGGGCTTACATGGCAGTGACAGAGCTGACAGGGCAGCAAAATAACAACTAGCAGCCACTGGAAAATTGAACTTGAACAGGGATACAGATCTTAGACACTGTGCATCCAACCTAATAAGGAAAGAATGGGAAATGGGAAAACAATAAAGGAGCGAAAGGAATATGGAATCGGGCAATAAGCAGTAAGAAGCCATGGTATGCAACAAAAGATTTAAGCAGGAAAAAGATAACGCTAATCAACAAATTATGCGCAGGACATGCCCTATTAAATGATAAAAAGTACATCATCAACATAGTGGAGTCATCGAACTTGTCATGAATATATTCTTGCTTGGGGTTCAAACATTACTCATTAACTTGATCGTGTTGCCTGTATAACTGATACCTTTTCTTGAAGATGCTATAGTTCTTTAAACTGGCCACCAAGCTATTAGTTTACCCTGCAATAGCTAACAGGTTATACATAATTGAAAGATAGTCACTGTAGTTACTAATTGGAATATATTCTGAAAGTTTTATGAAGTTAACACTGCTATCAGATTACACTGTTGAAAACATTTAAGGCAATATCAAAATTCAAAATCACATGTGAAGGTACAGATTATCCTCCAATGCACAACACTATAATCAAGGGTTCTCTGCTATACAGCAGGTCCACGCACAGTGACAGCCCTCCATGCCTCCCTCTGTTCCTCCATTCTCTTAGTTTCTGTATATCTCCCATTTATCATTATATCATCCATCATTTTCATCCTTTACCGACCTCTTCTCTTCTCTCCATTTACAGTCCCCTCCAGAGCAGTCTTTTTGGTCATAACAAATTTTCTCATAATTATTCTCGTTTAATGGTGATGCCATCACTTGTCGACACTAAAACTTCATTTTTCTTACTTTAAATTTCAAGTTACCTCTGAACTGTTATATTCTTGTTATTAACTGAATTTTTACCTCTCATTTAAGCCTACTTTTATCTTCCTAACTCTTTTATCTAAAAAGTTCCAATCCTTTATTTTTTCAATATCCCCTCAGATAATTTTTAAAAGTGTACAAAAACCACATTAAAGTGATCATCATTCTCTGCTTTCTTAGTGGAAATGAATGCAACAAAATTCATCATGACTGAAAAACAACCTTGTTTGAATCTTATGTCTTTTATGAAAATGGTTTAGAATCAATTTAGAAAGTGCCTTCTTGTTAAGAAAATGGTTATAAAGTTCTTCACTATACAACTATATGAGATTTGCTCCCTTCTAAATTGCTTAGCAAGAAAATTGACATATAACAAGGTTATGTTGTGAGATGAAAATTGCTTTACTATTGAATATTATAATCGCAAGGAAAGGGAAAATGACTCATCACTCACCAAAATTGAAGGCAGCGACGAGAGAAGAACATATATCACGAACACACTAATAAACTCAATATTTCGGTTATTAAACCTTGTTCATGATGGAGAAAATGAGTCATGAGGCTCGGGAGGTGTGCACACGCCGAGCAAAAATTCTGTCAACTGTCCCCCGTACTTGTTTCAGCAGACCACCTAACCTCAAAAACATCTTGGTTCACAAATACCCTCCATTTGACTCTCGAAAAACACCTTATAGATCTTTTCCCTGTAATAGACCTCGCTGCAAAACCTGCAACATGCATCCTCCCACTACTACATTTTCCAACCCTGTCACAGGGGAAACCTTTCCCATCACCGGACATGCCACATGCTCCACTACACACATCATATACCAGCTAACTTGTCACCATTGATTGAGATCTTATATAGGCATAACTACACAACAACTCTCGACCAGAATGAATGGCCACAGACAAACAGTTCACACCCATAATTTATATATTCCCTTAACAGAACATGCTAACTACCCCAACTCCAAAGACTTCAATGACTGTTTCGCTGTGAAAGCAATCAGAGTTTTCCCCAAAACTACCGCCGCCTCAGAACTTCGCAGATGGGAACTTGCTTACCAAAACATCCTAGATACCAGACACCCACCTGGCTTCAACCACAGATAAAATTCCTTTCCTTTTAAATTAAGTCATGTAGCAGTTTCCTTTTTCCTTAGTTTAATTATAGAAAGTGATTATAAAAGTTATTTGGTATATTCACTATATGTAATGGGTCACCTGCAGAATAGTTTAGATAATATAATAGGTATATAACAAACTGCATCAGATGTGATGCAGTAGAAGATATATACCATTACATTCTTAGATGTGATGAATACAACGAGATTGGAAAAGAACTAATAAGAAAATCCCTCAAAATTTCAGACATAATATCCTTGGTGACTAATCTTTCAGATCCAGACACAAATGTGACCAACACCATATACAAGTACATTGCAACAACAAAATAATATAAAGTGATAATAATAAAATAAAACTAAAACCTAGTAACCCTACCCTTTGTTCCTGGCAAGATTAGCCCAAGGCTAAATGGCAAAAAAAAGGTAATTAGATGACTAGGGGAATTGCCACCGGAGCGTTAGTTTCATCACAATTAAAAATTAATAATAATATTAATGTACTCATTAAAATTGTGTTGTGAGGTATGTTTGATTCCAGGTTTTGTTTAACTATAAGGGGCAATACAATATGTAATGTTAAAATTTTGATTTCATGACAGGGGCTAAATAAAGAATCATATTAAGGTATTGGATAAGCCCAAGGTATAATAATGTCACTTGTTAATAATAGGAAAAGATAATTTACCTGTAATAACTGTTATATTTTAAATACATTCAATATTACATTAAATGGTGTTAATTGAGTTGTTGTAAGGGTGCCAAGTGGTGGCTTGATTGGTTTTGGTGGTGATTGTGATGGGCGAGGACGTTGGGTGTAATTTGACCAACCTTCAGGATATATCTAAGCTCCTAAAATCCACTTGCCAATCTTGTTTCTTCAAGTGATGGCTTCTGCTCTTGGTCCACATCTTGATGATACTTGTACAAGGTTAAATAACATTAGATTTGACACCAGCTGGTTTACATCCAGCAAAGAGGATAGAAGGGCTAGTGCTTGTTAAATGTCTAGCAGAGAAACTATCGTAGTTATCAACAATAAGGTTGACTTGCTTCTGAACTACCTGTTTATTAGAACAATTGCTGTATGTGCATTTTACAGATGTTAGCTTATTCTGCAAGATTAGTTCCAACCTGTGGTACAGAAGATAAATGACTGAATGATAATGATTAAAGGCATGGCGGTCTGATCTTAATAAAAAGTATTGGGTTAGGCTCAGGCTGTGAGAGATGGTTTGATACAATTTAGCCCATGTTAACTACTGGACTGGCCCTGATCTAATGAGACCAAATTGACTGGTTCATGTCCATACACCACCTCACATTTGACCTCACCTATTCCAGATCAATCCACTTGGAGATGACCCTGTTAGTGAATAAGCATTCTATAGAGGGCAAACACCTTCCTACTGAGTTCGTGTCACGAAGTCATGTCAATCTCATGGCTAGCTAGATCCAGAAAATATTAGTTTATCCTATTTGAAATCTTTCATTCCAAAATTCCTTTTCACAAATAAATTTAGGTTTGATACATTATACCCCCATCATTTTAAAATTATTTGTTTAGAAATTTAATAATTATGACAGATGTCTCATTTAAGAATAGTAATAAATGAATTAGATGCTATGTTGCACCATCCCATTTCAGTTTGCAAAATTTACATCACATTGAAATCATTCCAGCTATTTCATTGAGTACATTAAGGCAACACAATACTGGTTGTAGGGAATTTTAGCTGTATGTGTTACTAGACCTTTGCCACCTAAATACCAGCCATCCTGAATTATTTTTTCTGTTTTGAGAATGGAGTTGTCTACCTTACTGACAAATTTTTGACACAAAGATTAGCAAATCACATATTTGGACAAAACAGTGCATAAAACAATGAATGATTAGTGTAAAATTGCAGATTAAAAGGATTCTGAAATTCAGCTACAAAAAAACTACCTTCTAAGCAATACATATAATAGACTTAGGAAATGAGAGGTGATGACAAGAATACAAGTAAGAAAAAGATGGGAACCACCACTTACCATAAGTGATTACAGGACAGCACAGAATTATAAGAAAACACAAACACTGAATAACTTGGCTTAAAATCTTTGTCAACAGTAGAATGTAAAGTGCACAGTGTGGGACATAGAGAGAAACTGATGGATTGTTCAACATTAGTTGTATAAAAGTTATGTTAGCTTTTACACAGTTAACCAGCAATGACTAGTTAGTTGCTCTTTGACTCCCATCATATTTTCTCCATGTTCTTCTATTGCTTACAAAGTGTTTATGCCCAAAATTTCAAAACTGTTCCTTGGTTTTTATGTTCTCCATTTATTCTTCATTATTATTATTAAATTTTATACAAACATTTATTTGAAAAAGAAGCTCACAAGTTCAAATCCTTATTACAGTTGGACTTTTGTAAGTTAACCTAAATTTTGTAATTTCATGACAAAACTTATTTATAGAACATTGACTTCAACCCAATAACATTACAGATCATGTTCAAAGTAGCTTTCTTCAGTTATTCAAGGGATATATTAAAGTAAACATTCACATATACTCAGAATGTAATATAGAAATTGCCAGACATAGCAGTTCAAACTATTTCGTGAAAGAAAACGTTGCAGTCATTTTTAGAGCTACTTTAGACCATGTATAGTCAAATGAAATATGTACCTTATCAGCTACAAATTTTTCCTGACTTTATAGGTCAAGTTTGGTTGAATGTAGAAAGTCATCATAAACTACTTTAAAAATTCCTAGAGCCATAGTTTGATAGATAGGACAACTCAAAAAAAGCACCGAGCATGGTGGTGTAACGGTTAGCATTCTGGCCTCGCATTCGGGAGGACGGTGGTTCGAATCCCCATCCGGGCATCCAGATTTGTGTTTTCCATGGTTTCCCAAATCACTCCAAGCAAATGCCGGAATGCTTCCTTCAAAAAGCCATGGCCGTTTTCCTTCCCTTTCCTTGCCTTCCATCCTTTACCATCTCTAAAGACCTCACTATTAAGAGACGTTAAGCAGTTTTTTTTTTAAAAAAATAAGCATTATTTTTTATTATTGTACAACATGTGATGGATAGAAAATTCATGAATAGAAGAAGATAGAGAATTCCAGAGGGAGAGGCTACATTCAAAATAAATTACAGTTCGCTCTGAACATTTCACAGTAAGTCTCATTAAAATCCATGTAGTATTTTGTTCAAAATAAGAAAAAGTAAAAATTTTCATAGTTTTGACAAACTTGAGCCGAAACTACGCATTTCTGGTTTAGAGGAGTTAAACTTTATCCTGCTGAAGGATACTGACAACAAATCGAGTAAGTTAGGTAGCAGCTAAACAACTGCATATTATATGGGAATTTGGATAAAGAATCATTTAAAGTAAATTTTAGACTGGTAACTTAGATATTTTAGAAAATAATATTTTTTTGTTATTTTTCCAATCTCACCATTTTCATCTTTTCCAGTTAGAGAGTAGTATAAAATTGTAATCACGTAGATTTATGTATCAGATGGAAGAAACAATCCTACAGATCAGCTTAGAAATTATTTCAACTTGATAACTCTGAAACTATAGCCGAGAGAGAAAGTTTCAGAAAATATTTTGATATGGCTAAATTGGGACAGATACAGGAATTTTGACTAGGATTCATTTTACCATTTAGGAGACAAGCTATCTGGTGTAAAATTTTCAAGTTGTTTGGAATCAATCTTGTAGCGGGAAATTTTGGGTGATTTCAAGAGAACTAAAAATTTTCCTGGTTCTCACATCGCATGCATAAAAGGCAGGTCCCATTGGTATGGGGGGGGGGGAGATCAGTTCATTACAATCATTTGGTTAGTCACAATGTCGAGTTGGCCAGTGATTTGGCACGAGATGTAGCCAGTAGGCAACACCTGATTCTGTGGAAAGGCATTTATGGCAGCCATCTTAGAAATTTTAGGCAGCATGCAACGTGTTTGCAAGATCCTCATGTAACTGTAATCTGTTAGGGGTTCATGAGGGTTGACCTGGCATTTATCAATACTTGCAATCATTTATTTTGGAAATGAAGTTCGATACCAATTGTTTGTTTGCAACTTTGTAAAAAATTTGAGAACAATACAGTGATGGTGAAATTCATTTGAAACAGCAGTGACTTTGATTTTAACATACCTTTCCTAACTGAGGTAATCCAATCTGGTGGCACTGATTTTCATAAACGAACAATCTAATTATCCAAATGCAACACATCACAGTTAGAGTTCAGACTAAGCTGTTAAGTGTTAACACCAATTACAGTTTTGTTGGTGACCTTTACCTCCAGCAAAGCTTTGTTTTCTGCATTAAGCTGTAGGATCTAGTGGAAAAACACTGGCTGATCTGCTCTGGCAATCTGGCTTAGTACGTCTTCTGTATGTTTTTTTTTTTTATTAAATGAAGCAGTCCAACTCTTATCAATGATGAGTGGTAGCTTGACAATAAACTTACATATTACATAAATCAAAATAATTAGTCTTGCTGAAGTCTGCATCTTTATGTTGATTACAGTTTTTAGGTGGACAGACAAATGCTGAAACTTCAAATTGACATATTCCACAAATGATGTGTTATCATACAGATTATACATTTTACAAAACTATGGCGAAACTTCAGCTCCTCTATTAGAATTGTGTCCATAGCAAGGCGAAAGATGTGAGCATTTTAAACGCTGGCACCAATTGTGTTGATGTTGAGATAATGTCATAATGAACATTATATACACCCTCATTGATTGTTTTCTCTTGACGAATAACTGAATGGTCTCAGTCTTCTTGTGGTTGCCTACCTTTATACATCAGCAATGAATTATAGTTGGACTGATTTAAGCTTAACTTTTAGTTGAAAGTACTAGAGCTCAAATCCATACTGCTGAAGAATTCTGACTAACTGTCTATGTAAAGAAACAATATGACTCAGATCTACATGTAATAAATTATCAAAGTACAATTTGTGTTGTTTCTCTTCAAACAGCTGATCAACAAGTTCATATCGATTCGAATGGACCCTTATAGTGAGCTGTTGGGAGCAGATCTTGTAGAGCATGGTGTTCATCACAGTAATGCTGGTGTCAGTCGTGCTGTCTCTGTCCTCAGTATAAACAAGCAAATTACACATACTGTTGGCACAAATCCAGGTAATGTCACTCAGAATAAATATAGGATTTTGATTTATTAAAAGGTCAAATAGTGTACTACCATATTTCAGCATACTGAATAAGTTAAACTAATCATGTCTTCTTAAAATATTTAATAATCATAAATCATGAACTTAAATTCTACAATGTGTTTCACTTCTTTAGCATATAGAGATTTTGTATGTTAAATCCAAACTGAAAAAAAGAAAATATTAGGTTTTGTTATTATGAATGGTAAAATATATTAGACACAGAGAGCAATGGAACACCAAATCACTCATCACACTTTAAGGACACAATGATACTTTATTAAAATTTTAGGAATGTTTGTGGACACTAACTGTTGTAATAGATTAAATTGATATTGATTATAAAATTTGTCCATTTCCCAGGTCATGATATGGTCCTCAAAGAATTTGAGGATGAAAAGAAGAAAAAGAGCTTATTCACAATAGTGAAAAACAATGACAATCATCCAAAATCAGGTTATATAAAGAGCAAATCTCCATTTCCTCCTAGGTATGCTTGGCTTGACTAATGAAGACAGTAATAAAAATGGGTTGATGATTTCGTTTAGGTACCTATAGTAACTGGTAAGCAGTAGTTATTATTTATTAATAATTCACTGTAACTAGAAATGAACAAAGGAGTTTTAACAAAAATGTAAGGCTTCTAAAATCATTTTATCAGATTCTATTCTGAGTCATAATTTTTTCATACATAAACATTTAAAAAAGTTCAGTATGGAAAAGAAAGATAAAGTTGTCACAGCACTTCCATAATGGAATAAGGAGGGCTGTAGTGACCAAAAAAAATAAATTTAAATACACACAGAAAAATACTCTATTTGAAGCGTTGTCCTTGCTTATGAATACAGAAGTTGAAACAAATGGCTAAGTTCACGCGTGTTCCCAAGGTCTACCCTGCACATGTGCCTGGTTGTTGAATTGACCACATTTGTTCCCATTATGGTGCTAATACGAGGTAGGGTCAAAAGTTCATGGAATTGTCGTATACAGTCAACTGTTTGCTGGAAGTGAAATTTTTGTTTGGGAGGTTGGCAACACTATTGAGGAAGGTGCTGTGCCATGCAGCAGGTGGTTATATTTGGTTTCATGCATGATGTTTTAGATGTAGTTTCTTTCTTTCGTCGGATTGTGAAATATCATCTTTAGAGCAGCGTGGCAATATCAAATTCTGTGTGTTGCTGGAGAAATCATCCCTGGAGACACTTGAGATGCTGAAGAAAGCATACAGAAACTATGTTTTGAAGAATACAGCAGTTTATGCATGGTATAAGTGTTTTCATGATGGTCACACAACAACTGAAGATGACATTCGGACTGGGCAGCCTTCAACATCAATAACAGCTAGATTTGAGCGCATTTACCAACTTGTGCATGTGGACAGGTGAACAACCATCAATATTATTGCCTCTGGAATTGGTAATATTGGTATTTCACATGGGAGTGTTCACAGCATTCTTCATGATGATCTGACCATGCATAATGTTTGCCTGTTTCCGAAAATATTATCACTTGAGCAGGCTCGCATTTAGGATCGGCAGGCTCCTAGGCTATACCTGTTGTGCAAGCCCTTTGGAATCTGTAGGCCCCTAGCTATAACTGTGGTGTGGCCCTTATATATAAAAAAGAAATATTGATTATTTATTATTTAAATAATAAACATTTTAGTGCAAAATATTGGATAATGTAATGATAGTAAAAATATATGAGGATAACTTACTAAAGAATCAAAAGTTCGAAACATGCTTTCTGTATTGTTTCCGAGATAAGTGATCGAGGTTAGGAAGTGATGTTCACACATTCAATTACTTGACTGTTCAGTGATAGATAAGATGCTGCATGTTGTAGACGTGTTGTTGCAACCAAACAACCTCTCAGCTAAAGCCAGCAGAATTACAAATTCAAAACTATTTACAACAATATCAAAGAGTAGGCCTACTTATTAAGATGAAACAAACAATGAAAGATGATTAAAATCACACAAAGCACGCAATACAGAATGCTTAAAAACACAATATTGGCTATTCCTACATTCATGTCAATAGAGGACAGCAACTAAATTGTTTTTAGACAGTGCTCCACTAATCAGACCTTCCCATGTCACACAAATTGATCCAGATTCCTGTATGCTGAAATAAAGTTTTAAAAGAAGTAAAAATGTGACTTAAAACAACAAATTAATTAAAAATGAATTAAAAATAGAATTAATATTGCATTCAAGTACACCTATTTCAATTATAAACAAATATAATTTTTTTAAAAATAATTACTTTAAACAAAACTTTAAAACTTGGACCTCCCACCACTATTCCCTGTTTACATCGTATACAAAATGAATTTATCTAGCCTAATCTTCTGGACATGAAGGCTATGGAATTTTAAATTATATTGCAGGTGTACGACAATGACTTCAGTCTACATTCATCATTCATACACTGTGATCACATTATACTGTAACCTTCTTACAAGGGTCAATAAGTTCACATCATTGAGCCACAAAATTGTTACATTTATTTATTTATTTATTTATTTTTTTTTTTATTTTTTTTTATTTTTTTTTTATAGGTTTCAGTTTTCATGAGAATGTCAGGTCTTTTGGCGCCCAAACCATTTTGGAAAAAGATAAATTTCTTTGCAAATGTTTGAATTTTTTTATGGTGCGGGCCAAACAGCTGCAGCCTATGTAGGCTATGCCCAAATATGGCCCTGCCCATGAGCAAAAAGAAATGAGATTGACCATGTGAATTGGCTGATGCGGATGACAGCTTCCTACACAAAATTGTAATAGGTGATGAGACGTGGTGCTTTCTTTATAACCCTCAGACAAAACGGCAGTCTTCTGAATTGAAGTCAAAAACATCACCAAGAAAACAAAAATTTTACTTGGACAGGAGGGTAAAGTAACGTTGGAAGTGTTTTTTGACTACCGGGGATTGATTCATTATGAATTTATTCTTGGAGGGAAAAAAGTCAGCAAAAAACTGTACACAGAGATCTTAAAACGATTATGAGATAACATTAGATGAAAATGATCTGAACAATGGGCAGGGAATGATTAGTTTTTGTTGCACGACAATGTCCCGTCACATTGATCCATAACGGTGAAACAATACCTTGCCAAAAACAATGTTACCATTCTGGAACACCCTCCACATTCTCCCGATCTTACATCACCAGATTTTTACCTGTTTCCATGGCTGAAAATGACATTAATGGGATGACACTTTTCTTATTCATCAGTAGTGACTGAAAATGTGATGAACTGGCTGAAAGATTGTTCTAAATGGCTTTCAGGAGTGTTTCCAACAATTGTATGAACAGTGGAATAAGTCTGTAGAGGCAGGAGGAGAGTGTTTTGAAGGAAAATAAGGTAAAAATGATATACATAATTTAAATAAATTTTTATTAATCAATTCTGGGAATTTTTCGACTCTACTTCGTAGATATTATTAATTTGACCTATTTTTAGACCTGGGTGAGAGGACTGGCTTACCGCCATTAATAGATGACATATTTTATTCTAGTACTAGCTGATACCCAAGACTTTGTACACATGGATTAAGAATTTCTTTGCCAGAATTGAATATAGAAAGTTGTTGGTAACGAAGGATTGGTCCCAAACAACACCAAGTTGGAATAATGTGACAGGAAAGCTATCACTATATCATTCTACCGTCGAACCTGTCTCTTGAAGAGAATCAATTACCAACATATTTCTGTCACCATTCAATAAGTTCTCAAAATTTCGTGACTACAACTGTTAATCATACTGGAAAAAAATGTCCTGCACCCTTCCGACAGATTTTCATGTCAAATTCCATCAATATCAATATAGCCATTTAGTTGTCACAACGTAACAAAAAGACAAAGACTTACTTCCGCATTTACAGTATTATTACTGCAGATCACACTAACATACTAACTGCGAACAACCCCTGTGGGATCATTATAATGTAAAAAAGTGTACACCTACAGCATTGCAAAACTACCTATGATTTGCCTCTCAGTGAACCCCTAAATTTGTGGTATCTACAGTTTAACATTCAATCCGAATAACCGATGGTCCAGGTGTGACTGTTACGATCAAAAACAATTTTTAAAAATCTTAGCCTCCATGGAGATTTGAATTGGAGACCATGACCCAAAGATTAGTAAACAAGCACCTTAACCATGGAGCTACCTGACCGCTACATAGAAAAACAGTACAGAGACCTGTCTATCACCGTTCAGAAATTTTTGAAATTATAAGACAACATTTATTATTTATACAGATAATTTTTCAACCAAATGTGGACAGTATTTTTCTCCTTGTTTCAAAGGATAAGTGTGCAAAGTTTCATCGAGATCGAATGAAAACTGTGGATTTGAATGAAGAACAAACAAACCAACAAACAAAAATACATACATTCATCTTTATATATATAGATTCAATAATTTGTGTGTGGTTGTAGCCTGTGTATCATTAGTTTGCAGTGAGCTATTGAAGAGCGAACATTAGCTTATTGCACCACAGCACTGTGCTATAATGTTGACAGTTATGAATAGACACAAACCAGTGATTAGTGTAAGAATATCATGTTAACAAAAAGTAGCTTAGAATTACTGAGACATAGTCTGAGTTATCATACAAAGCAATGAACATGCCACAGTACTATGATACAGTCAAGATAGTTGGTACAGCATATAAAACACGCTATTAAAGCAACTCATTACAAACAACCAATTTCTATAGTCCAAACATCTTAGGTGAGATGCCAGTCATCTCAGATCAAACACCACTACTTCAGTGGCAGGAGCAGATTCTGCAACTACTACAGATGTCAGGATTGAAAGATCACCATCAGCAAACAGTAAAGAACTGACCACGTTCTTCTCCTGCATTGGAGGCAAACACAGTATCAGAAGCTTCCTTCACAAAGAAAACATGGCAAGAGGACAGCAGTTTTCGAAATGACAATGAGACAGACAGAATGGAGACAGCAGCAGTTGACACAGCAGTAAAACAAACAGCAGAAATAGCAGTAAGGCTGCTTGAGCCATCCAGTGAACCTTACCCAGAGTACAACAGTGTCACTGATATGCATAGCAAACAGAATAGTGGCATTGGTAATAGATAAAATGCTTCAGAAAATGGTCCATTTTTTGTGGTACCGGTAGTTAAACGTTTACTAAAATGTAGGCAAATGGCAACCTGTAACACTCAGAAAGTCTATCTTCCAACATCACATTTATTTTTTTAAAAAAATGGAAAATTACCTAAACCAGTCACAATAAAGGTTAAAATAGAATGCCAATCAGAGGATGTAGAAACTGAACTAGTGACCTTAGCATTATTTAAATAAATTTGTTTGTAAGCATATCTTCATTTATAAATGACAGTGAAAGAAGGTATCATAAATAATCTTAATTTGAGCAAAGCAAAAATTTTAGAATTTATCAATCCCCATCTAAAGTTTCTAATATAAGATTATCCCCAAAAATGATTATTTAACAATGGAGATAAAAGTGATAGCACTACCAGTGTATTTGCTTTCATTTAAAACATAGGTACGAATTTATCTGTTTGTTTGGCACTTGATGCAAAGTCGATCCTTTTGTTCCTCCACTCGTCCAGTGTTTTCAATGTTTAAGATTTAATCTTGTCAGCACTCAATGCCATAATCAACAAAACTGTAGCAGTTACTCAGGCCACCATGACATTAACCAATGTTCCACCCAGGGTGTTACCAGCTGCCAGTTTTGCCAGATCAAACATTTGTCCTTTGATAGAAACTGCCCCGAGCACCAGAGGTGATGCGCTTGAAAACCCATAGAGTGCATTACACATCTCATTTGAAGCTACATAGTTATGCAACAATTGCTAAAAATCCTTCTTGGTCTCAATTTCCCCAAACAGTAGCTTTTTTGCCTACTGAGCTGGCCACTTCACCTTATTTACCTAGCAAGCAGAATCCTCTTAGCAAATATGTTTGGACTAAAGGTCCTGAATCCTACAAGAATTCACAGTCCACCAAACAAAACCCACCTTTGAATGCAAGGCAACATTGGTACACATACAACAGTCCCACATCTTCAATCATTAAGTCCTCTATATCTGCGGGTGTGACAGAAACTCCACCATCCAGCAAGCTACTTACATCCTGCAATAATCCATCCACCTAATGATCTTTATCACCTACAAAGATTCATACTACACATAAGGAACGTTTAGTGGGAAATATATTTAGTTTAATTATGCTCCTGATTAAAGAAGCCAGAACTTCAACAGCTGATTCCTTTTATCCACAATATGGAGGAGGAAAAAAGGTAGCATTATTACTGTATATTAATGGAAACAAGTATCCCCTTGTTTGAAAAACATACTGATCATTTCATACTGGGTCCTTTCACGTGGTCAGTGCTAGAATACCAATTCATCATCTCGACCTGACCATCATATCTATCTACTATATTCCAAAGACTCATCTACGACTTGGTGAATGGTGCACATTCTTTCAACAGACAGATGAACGATACCTAATTTGTGGTGTTATGAATAGCCACCATATTTTATGGGTCCATGAGGTAAAAGAA
Organism: Vandiemenella viatica; assembly: GCA_031002005.1. NCBI lineage: Eukaryota > Metazoa > Arthropoda > Insecta > Orthoptera > Morabidae > Vandiemenella > Vandiemenella viatica. Next base: position 8,442 of record JARYHS010013607.1, on the reverse strand, counting down.
ATGTTTGGTGAAGCCATATTGGAGCTCAGAAAAATTTGACTTGTTTTTGCTAAACTACTGCTTACCAATGTTGAGACCAAAGCCCAAACAACAGCCTTCTGCAATCAACTTAACTTTCTGTTCTCTCTCCATATCAACTGAGTTTATGTGGAAAGTACTGAAGCAACCTTGGAAATTAAAAAACTTTCATAATATTATAATGGCAAAACAGCAGGATCTGTAACAGTACTTACAATCTGCTATAAAATGGAACATTCATAAGGTGAATTAGATCAAATACACAATCAATTACAGTATAAAATTTTTTCTCAGTTCCAAGTCAACCATTTAAAACTAAGAGGTCTTTTTAGCCATTAAAAATGAATCAGCAAAGGTATCAACACCACAGCATAAATGAGCAACAGGATTTGGAAGATGCCCAGCAGCGTGGTGGAATCAGGACTTCCATAAATTTTAGCTAAATGGAAACAATCCTTTGTGAGATATAGATGCTCAGTCATGGTGGAAAGTTTCTTGACTTATAAGAAATTAGATGCTGAAGCTAAAAATTTTTGAAAGAAGAATCTGCACAAGGGTATAACTATCTCTACTGTATGTAAAATGACTAACAGACGTAGGAAAAAGAAATCAGAAAACATTATCTCCCAATAGTTGGACTGAAGACTTTACAAAGATGGCTGAGTCTCCAATTGTGCCAAATGGATCCAAAATTTCATTAAACCAGCTTAACACTAGAAGACACATTCACGTTTAGCAAATTTGGTTTGGCACTCATGTCTGTTGTTGGCACAACACCTGGAATAAATAAAATTCAGTATTTAATGCTTCATAAGCTACCACACCTTGTTACAGTTGTTTTTATTGTTGTAATATCATTGTTCAGATTTAGAAAGAGAAGGAGCACACGAGACAACCTAAGCATACTCAACATAAACATAGAAATGTTACCTTACCTGTGTACAATATTCTTGACATAAATGGAGCATACAACATGCACATGCCAATTCTAATAGAAAATCTAAGGGCATTACAACTTCCAGATGTGTACTTCAGCAGAACTTATAATATTTTTTATCGCTGGACAGGATACATTTGGTGGTAAGATAACAACTTCCTATATGGACCTTGCATTGTCTGTAAGGGACTCTCTCAGTGGGCAATGCTTATCTACATTTTTTATTCTGTATACATGGCTGATGAAGAGAACATATTCAGCCAACCAATAAATGTATTACAATATGCAGATAACATGAGCATGTACACTTCTTCTTCTTCCCTGCAGTTAAATTACTGGGAACTGGATGATGATGTGAAGAAATTATTTAAATGGTCACAATAGAAAGGACTAACTATATCAGCAGCATAAACTTGCGTTGTCTTGATTCAGGAATCACTCACCTGAATTTCAGAAAGCTGGAAAATTTCACACCAAACTTCTGTGCAGTCTTTCCATAACCTCCAAATAGAATTGTTGGTTTACTGTCGATGAGGTGAGCCAGAAGATTTCCATTGACTTGACTGTTGTTTACTTTCTGGATCGTACCCATAACATCATGACTCGTTGCATATTGATTTTTTCTCACATATGGCTTTACAACGTCGAGATCATTAGAGGCAGGATGGGACTGGGGACAAGGAATGGGAAGGTAACTGACCATGGCCTTTTGAAGGAAGCATCCCGGCATTTGCCTGGAGTGATTTGGGGAAACTGTTGAAAACCCAAATCTGGATGCTCGGACAGAGATTCGAACTGGTGTCCTACCGAATGAGCTGCCAGAGCTTGCCTGTGAGGATTTTGTTGAAAAAATTTTGATCATCTTTGAACGCATTCTTCATTTCATGACAGGTTTGAACACGACAATCCCTTTGCTCTCCAGTGAGAAGTCTCGGCACGAAATTTGCTGCTACTCTTCACATCGCCAAATCAACATTCAAAATGCACTGAATTGAGCTCCAGCACAACCCAGATATGTCCTCCAGTTGGTCAATTGTCCTGCGTCAATCTTTGTTGATCAGATTATGGATTTTTCCAATGTTGTCCTCACTTTGAGCAGTTGAAGGACAACCAGAACAGGGTTGATCTTCATTAGCCATTTCTCCTTTTTTAAACCAATAAAAACATTTGTACACTTGAGCTTTACTAAGAGCATGTATTTTTGTGATGATAATGCATCACAAAAGTTTCCGCTTCATTCTTGCCGAATGAAAAATAAAATTTCACAGCCACACATTGATTGTGAGACTCAGCCATCTTTTCGTGTCACATCAACACTGTACACAACTACAAAGAACTGTCAGAGAACCATACTAGTCACTGTCGGGTGATGCTGCTTGGTGGAATGACTCAGCAGATCTCGTACAACAGCCATCTGGTGGTGCAACCTGGTACTTCAAGTACACAATGCACAGCATTACGATTCTGGTTATTTTTAGGTTCTCTCTTGTATAGAGCACTAATTTGATTTAGTTTTGAGTATGGTATTTCTTGTTATGGAAATACTATGAAGTGTATCCTTCATAAACTGAACATTGTTCACTAGAGGGAGAGCAGGTCATGCATACGAGCAATGCAGTCCACACCAACAAATGCCTTGCCCCTTGCCTGTGGAGACGCTGAAAATGCCACTTGACATTCAAAGACCATTTCTGTACAATGTATTCTCATAAGGCATGTGGCTATCAAAATCCACCATATGATTCATTATCTTGTAAAATTTACATTAGCATTGGGGAGAAGAGAATTATCTCGTGGATACAGAATTCTTCTTTTGTCTCACAGGTACAGGTATTTTACAAAAAGAAGCATTATGGAACAAATGACCTAGAAATTTTTGGAGTTGATGGAACAGAGGAGAAGGCAAAAAATGTTCAGGATGAAGCAGGAAGAGAGCAATACATACATATTAGAAATCAGATAAACAGGAAATGCAAAAAAAAAAAAAAAAAAAAAAAAAAAAAAAAAAAAAAAAAAAAAAAAAAAAAAAAAAAATTGCTGCAAGAGAAGTGTGAAGAAATAGAAAAGGAAATTTTCTATTGGTAAAGTAGATGTTGCATATAGGAAGATTAACAAAATTTTGGAGAAAGTAACATAAGATACATAAACATTAAAACTGCTGGTGGGGAACCTGTTTTAAGTTCAGAAGACAGAACTAACAGATTAAAGGAATACATTGAGAATATTATGGGTTAACTTGAACAATAGCATAATAGAAAATGAATGTGATGTGGACGTTGATGACTTATGAGATTTTTTTGAGGACAGAGTTTGATAGACTTTTGAATGACTTGAAATCAAATAAGGCAGTTGGAATTGATGAGTTTCCTGCAGAACTTCTGAAACCCCTAGAAGAAGAAGGAACCCCAGAGATTATTCAATCTAATATCAAATAGTTACAAACCAGGAGAAATTTGAACAGACTTTAATGAGTAATCCCTGGATTTTTAGGATCTAAAAAAATCAAATTTAGGTTTATTCAATTCAAGTTTTAGGCTTTTATAGGTTTTTAAAATTCTGATTTAGGAATTTACACATTTTTAAGGGAAACTAAATTTAAAACACGCTATATATACTGCCATAGCGTTAAAAATGTTGAGACTTTATTGTCAAGTAGTCCTTAAAAACTTCTAACATGACATTGCTCCTTCACATTAAAACATGCGACATACGAGTAAACCACTATTATGTTCAAAACATTTTGTCTTGTGGATTGTAAACCACTCATTTAAAACTTCTAATATGACACCGAACAATCAAATATTTTGACAGATTTTCAGGAGTAAATCCTCCTTTCTCTTTCATTAAAATTCTCTTGAATGCAGAAAAACTGCTCTCCACGTCACATGAAGTATGAGGTGCGAACTTCATATCAGCGATTTCTTTATGATTCCAAGGCAGTAAGTACTTCTTGTTCCTTTAGTCCAGAGGGAACACGGCCTATTTGTTCCATCCTCTTGAAATCTGGACTACGAGCTAAAACAGCCTCTAGCCTCTTAGCTATAGACACCGAAACTGGTCCAGGAGACACTTTGGTCCTCACTTCTTGGATGATTTGAACTGAATTTCTGTTAAGACTGCCTCCTTCCAACTTCTTTACTGAAATTTCTAGATTGTAAAAATTTGCCTGTATATATGTCAACTCCTGTACAGTTGGTACTGAGTGCAATGCTTTCTTTGCATTTACTATAGCAATAGCTTCACTGTCATCTAATGCATCGATGACTCCATGATGCTCTATAGTTTTCTGCATAATATATTGCAGCTGAGAGCAAAGTCCCCCATTGTGTCACTACTGGCTTGGGAGGGAGAGTTATTGATGGAAGTTTTCCCCTGAAAGTAACTACTAGACACGGTGCTTTCAGGAATATTTTCTTCACTGAAGAAATTATCCCGCTAAGTACAAGGTGCTGTTCCCGAATTTTTTTGGCTACCTGGTGGAGCCCATGAGCTACACCCATGCGCTATTCGAGGATGGAATAATGCCTCCAAACACTCCCCTGCTTTTATCATAAAAGCTGCACTGTCTGTCACCAACAACCGCAACTTATCCTCATGTTCTGGATCTGGCCATAACACCTTTAATGCATCCCTTACAGAAATTGGCACTGTAGAGTGGTTTGTCATTCGAAGTTCTCTGCACATAATGACATGGGGTATACTAGGTTCCTCACATGTGAGCTTGCCGACAACAACACTGGCTATGTATCTGCCCAAAGCAGATGAAGTGGTAAGCAATGTCCACTCATATTTCTTCAATGGTTTTCTCATACAGCTGAGGCAAGTAATTCTTCTTAAAGTGGATTTTCTAATATTTTTCTTTTACACAATTCTTCCAAAAAGGTTTTCAGGACTGGATTCTGGAGGGTTGCAACTGGTATATTAGTGACAGTGAGAAATTCATATAGATGCAGGTTAAACGAGTCTTCTGAACCCAGCTTTGAACTTGTAATGCAATTCTGCTTCTGTTTGGAAGCATTTCTCCTGGTAACATTTGCCAAATGCATTGCTGAATTCTGATGCTGCAGTACGTGGGATCATTTTTCTGCAGGCACCTATGTAGAAGGCAAAAATGAAAATAGTCCATCTGAATAAAACACCCCAGGTTATAACCAGTTAATATTATAAAATTTGATCCACCAGTCTAGACTCTACCACTTTATGTCACTTTATAAATGAAAACAAATAAAACTTAATTTATTTAGTGGCAGTGAGAGCTTCATATAGATGCAGGTAAAAGGAATCTTCTGAACCCAGCTTTGAACTTGTAATGAAACTCTGCTTCAGTTCGGAAGCATTTCTCCTGGTAACATTTGCCAAATGTGTTGCTGAATTCTGAAGCTGCAGTACGTGGGATCATTTTTCTGCAGGCACCTATGTAGAAGGCAAAAATGAAAATATTCCATCTGAATAAAACACCCCAGATGATACTCAGTTCATATTATAAAATTTGATCCACCAGTCTAGACTCTACCACTTTATGTCACTTTATAAATGAAAACAAATAAAACTTAATTTATTTTTTAAAATTATAAAAGATAAATGTATATAAAACAAATTAAACTTACTGGTTTTACACATACTTGGCAACATATAATTCTCCCATCTGTAGAAAAGTTCTTATCCATTCCAGTCAACTCTCACAGGAGACTGCTTCTTGAGGATTTCTGTTTAGGCATGGTGGCTTTTAATGTAGGAACTATAAATACGTAGGCCTACACAATGTTTTAATATCCGCATTACCACTGAACTGTGACGATATATAACTGTTAATTTCTCAAAAAGGGTTTGCATTCCTGAGATTGTTAATGTTTAACATCCTATGTTTAAAACTTGCTTTGTCGATTTGTTTCTACTGAATGCAAGCCGTTGTAATAATGTGAAGTTGCCGCACCACACTGTTACAGCTTTTCTCAATGTTACCATCATCATTGAGGTTAAAACACATCGTTTAATATTGTGGTGAATAGTTATTCCAATTTTAAAATAAATCCATTTGTTCTACAAGTAAATGTAGTCCATTTATCCTCTGAGTTTGGCTTCACCCTCGGATTCTGTGAGGGATAATTCCTATACTGCTTACATTTGCAGTGCGTTGGAGCTTAGGTTTCATTTAGTAATAGATACAGCTAAGGATGGCGACTGGCCGGATCGCCCAGGAGACATTAACTTGATTGATGTAGAAGAAGGAAACAAAATATTTGAGAAGGAAAGGGGGAAGGAAGCAACTGTAGCCTGTCAAGGCACTGTTCTGGCATTTGCCTGGAGGTGAAAATAAAACCATGGAATACCATTTCAGAACAGCCGATGGTGGGGTTCGAATCCAAGGCAATTCCTGAGTCCAAATTTCTCACCCATGACCCGTATCACTGAGCTAATCCAGCCGGTCACTAGCTTTATTTAAGTAACAAAATTACAGTTGGACTGGATCAGTACATCAAATTAGATTCCTTTAAGGTTCTGAAAACTGAATTAGGTCATTTTAGGTCCTATTAAATTTACAAATATTATTAGTTTATACAAAAGACGAAAAAGAAAATTAAAATTTCAAGAATATTAGATTGGGAACAAATTAGGTTCCAACCTAAGAATCCGGGGCTTATTAATGAGTATCATCTTCACACTTCCAATGAAAGCACAAGCGGACAAATGTGAGAATTATTGCACTATAAGTCAGACATCACAGGCTTCAAAATTACTAACTAGAATAATATGCAGAAGAATTGAAAGGGTAATAGAAGAGATAGTAGGTGAATATCAGTTTGGGTTTAGGAAAAACTACAGTATAAGTGAAGCAATTCTGGCTTTAAGATTAATACTTGAAGGGTGAATCAAGAAAAACAAAGATACTTTTATGGCATTTATTGAATAAGAAAAAACTATTGATATTGTTAGGTGGGAAAAGATCACAATTTTAAAGAAGTCAGGTCTAAAATATTGGGATAGAAGAATACTTTATAAACTATGTAAGAATCAATAAAAGTAGAGAATCATGAGTGACATGTATTAGTCAAAAAAGAATTCAGACAAGGTTGTAGTCTGTCCCCATTAATATTCAACTTGTAATTAGAGGAAGGAATAAAGGAAGTTAAAGAGAAATTCCCGGTATAAGGAGTCACCCACTGCTTGCCAATGGCCTCCAAAAGGAGGGCGGAAGAGCGGGGAGCGGTTCAGGGCACCCTCTTGCCCTTGGGGTCAGAAACGGCCCCTAAAAGGAGATGAATCAGAAATGATCAGTGGCATGGGGATGCAGAAGGCAACGGGAAACCACTGCATTAAAGACACAAAGGGTATCCCGAGGACATGTAATCCTCTCAAATTACATATATCATCATGTCTTCTTCCTGGGTAAAATATTCCGGAAGTAAAAAAGTCCCCCAGTCGGATCTCCGGGTGGGGACTGCTAAGGGAGGAGTCATCAGATCGGATAGAAATATTCTACGAGTCAGAGCATGGAATGTTAGAGAGGTCTGAATAGGACAGGTAGGTTAGAAAACTTAAAAAGGGGAATGGAACAACTTAGGTTAGATTTTGTTGGGATTAGTGGGATTAAATGGAAGGATGCACAGGATTTCTGGTCTGGGGAACACAGAATAATTAGCACACAAGCTGTCAATGGAGTCACTGGTGTAGGATTTGTAATGAATAAGACAGTAGGGAAATGGATGAGTTATTATGAACAGTTTAGTGACAGGATTATTTTGATGAGGTTAGAAACTAAGCCTGTCCCAACCACATTGGTACAAATTTATATGCCAACGTCACAGGAAGATGATGAGGAAATAGAAAAAATATACACTGAAATTGATGAATTAATCCAATATGAGAGGGGGGAGGAAAATCTAATAATCATGGGTGATTGGAATGCAATAGTGAGAGAAGGAGAAATGGGGAATACTGTAGGAAGTTATGGTCAAGGAGAAAGAAATGAGCGAGGAAGCAGGTTGCTAGAATTTTGTGAATGATATAAGCTAGTAGTGGCAAACACTGTTTAAGAACCATGCAAGAAGAATATACACCTGGAAATGGGGATACAGGCAGATATCAGCTAGATTATATAATGATCAAACAGAGATTCAGGAATCAAGTTCTAGACTGTAAAGCGTACCCAGGAGCAGACATAGACTCTGACCATAATTTTATAATAATGAAGTACATGCTGAAATTTAAGCAAATAAAGAAGAAGTATAAGCAGAACAGATTGGAAGTGAATAAACAGAAACAATCAAGCACGAGACAAAAATTTGCAGAAATGGTAGACTTAGGTCTAAGAAGTAACTCTGAAAGGAGCTCAACCAAGGATGAATGGAATGCATTAAAGACCGAAATAATGAAAGTTGGTAAAGAAACATTAGGCTTTAGGGAACGAGCTGTTAGAAAACCTTGGATCACAGAAGAAATTTTGGAGCTGATGGATCAGAGAAGAAGGTACAAAAATGCTCAGGACG
>JARYHS010013606.1:0-21762 GCA_031002005.1 Vandiemenella viatica | reverse complement strand
GAAATAATACCTTAACTAATGCAACTGCTATAACTTTATCAATGGTAACAGACAATCAAGAGCCATTGGTAAAGAATATTTAGCCAAAAACAACAAAAAGATAGCAAAAGTTTAATATTGGAATATTTTCATAGAAGAAATATAAGTTGACAACAACAACTCATTGGCATTTCTTACATAAAACCAGACACTGTATTGTGCCAAGCACTCATTATCATGACACACATCTACTCAGAGCTAATGGTAGGTGAAGGAGGTGTTGGTGGTAGGAGGAAACGATTTAAAGATGTAAGAAATATTGATTATAAAAATAATGCTCAATGAGTTGTTATAAACACAATTATCCAAGAAACTAATTAATTCTAATAAAAGGTAGCAGCCACATATGTTTATTTGAAACATAAACTTGTACTATAATTATCACAAAAAATGTATCACAGAATTCTGTTCTCAAAATTATACTGTTGAGAAATACAAGTGTTAAACAATATTTTGGTTTTTTTCAGTACTCACACCTGACATGAAAGGTAATACACAGGTGTTAAACAATGAAATACAATGCATAGCTTGATGCACATGAAATATAGCAATAGATATTTTCAGTTCTTCCCTGAACGACGTCGTTTCCTTAAGGATGTGCAATGAGGACAATACCATTTCCCCTTTGGAGGGGCCTTCACACCAACACAGGCATAATGGTACCATTCATAAGGACACTGGAAACATGAGAAATGTTATTACTGTATATAAAGCCACTACAAAGTTTTGACAAAACGTGTTTTATAAAAAGAAATCAAACAAAATATTAATAAATGTCAAAAAGCTACACATAATAATCAGTGTAAGAGTACATGACACAAAATGATAATGCATAAATGGAAAAAGATTGTACAATATGATAACTACCATTCAATTATCTAACCTTCATTGCAAACAAGTGGTTCAATAAGCAAGAAAGGATACTTGATGGAATCATATTCATGATACAGAAAGGAACAATTAATTACCACAACAAACAATATGATATCAAAAAAACAATATGATATCAAAAAAACAAAAGTAATTGTAATGGACCTGATAACAGGATTTTTATTGGCTGCGCATTCCACCCCTGACATAGCTGCATTTACCTAGCCCAGTAATCCTACCAGGTATAGGGGATCCACAGTTTAATGTGGAATCTGAACCACAGAAGCATTCTGTAATACTTCACATTGCACATCAAGCCATGACAGAGGTGAAGGTCAGGTTAATGGGCTTTGAAAATCCCCACCGAGACAGCAATTTGAGCTGGGGAACTTTCGATCTCCATGCCTTAACCACTGAGCCACCAGACCATTCCATGACAGCAGCAAAAATGATGGTACTGTGGCCAAGTGATCATCCTTGTTGCTGTCCTTAAAAATTCACTTTCTACCTCATGATATACTGTATCTATTTTCTCAGTCCTTATCTTGATTGCAAATATTTCAATGATTAAGTAAACTCATGTGGTTGTAATGAACTTGTCACAGGATTTCTTATTGGTTGCACAATCCACCCCTATCGTAGCAACCTAGCCTAATCTGGCAATCCTACCAGGGATAGGGGACCTACAGTTCAATGTGGAATCAAAACCATGAAAGTGTTCTGGAATACTTCACAGTACACTGCAAAAAGTGCCAAAGGTAAAGGCCAGGTAAAGGGCCTATGAAAATCTGTAACAAAACATGAATTCGAGCTATGGATCTTTTGATCTCCAGTCAGTTGCCTTAACCACTGAACCACCAAAACTCCCCAGTTAAACATTTAAGAACATCATTGGTTCAAAGACATTTGTGTAGGACACCTGATGCAGAATTTGTTTAATCTTACAGCTAAGCATGACCTCACAGTGAGCTGGGAAAAGTATTTTATTAAATAGTTTAAGAATACTGTAGCCACAATGTAGTAATTCCAAAAAGTTCAGTTTAAGTGCACTACATACAGACTGATGGAATACAGTTCACTTTGATAATGTATACCATACATCCACAATTGAATTCATAATCATAAGCTAAGTTGTAAACACCACATTATGAACAGATTGGTTTTATACTAAAATTATCAACTTTTTCTATGCTATTTACAGCATTTAGGGGGTCTAACAATTAAGTTCATGAACTCATACCAAGAAAAAGACAACAACCATAGATGTTGGCTAACCTGTAACAAATATCCCAGTATAAAGATCATCGCTGAGTTTATTATAAGAAATAGTTTTGTGTGTATCTGTTATTATGGAAGAAGTTTGTTGAGTCTAAGGACTAAAGATTCTTTTTATGAAATGCATAAAAGAATGTAATTATAAATGTTTAAATACAGTGGTGAAAGTTAATATTTTTTAAGTTTAAAAATGTGAGAAGAATTGATTATTGTGAAGCAGATAATTTATGAGCAGCAAGGCCGCTATTGTATGTTATTTTGGCTGCGAGTCCAAAATTAATTATGGGCTACATCTAATAAAAAAAATAATTAATAAAAAACCAAATAACCTTCAAAATTTGGAGACTATGGACTGGATGTAGGAAAGTAATTACTTGAAAAATTAACTATTCCAAAAACAAACCTACAATCATTAGATGCAGAGTATCAACTAGTACCGGTAAGTGGAATATTTGATTAACATTTTTGCAGCAGTTGACAATTTTCTGGTTGAAGGAGCGGTAGAGGGAGAAGAAGACATATTTCATCGGAAATCTTAGAATAGAAATAGAAATAATTTGTGTTGTAAGAATAATAGCAAAAGAAACTGTTGAATGGTAATTTTATGCAGGTTGGAAAATTGTAAATAGATTTGTTTGTGTAACAAAAATTTCAGGTGCAGTCAGTGGATGAATCTAGGGCTCTGTAAATTCATATTAAATATTTGTATGTTATTTATCACGTGTCATAAAACTCAATTGCCATCCGTTTGGCCAACTGTAAAGGGATTGGGCACACAGACAAGAGAATAAAATAAAATACTGACTTAAATACCATCTACGTGGCTGACTGTAAAGAGGACGGCCACACAGACTGCAGAATAAAATATAATACTGAAACTATGGCTGTAGACTGGCCATAAAAGATAAAAACTCAAACATTGACTGGTTGGCTGTAAAAGGGTGAGCCAGATATAAAATGTCAAACATAAAAATGTACACAAAAATTTATAAAAAATAAGAACGGTTCTTTGATTGGTGGTTGTAAAAGGCCATCAATCCAATCTAAAACCTAGACCATCTGCCCAAAATTTTTGGGAGAAGACCGGCCAAGCTACAAAAATTTAAACCCCTAGCCATTTTGTCACTGTTAGCATTCAAAGTCATGGACAAATCATTGGCTAGGTCAATGTCTGTCCTAACATCTAAAAATATCACACAGTCAGTTAAAATATGGTGCACCTTCAAAGATACGTGACAAGCATCACATACCAGAGGGTCCTCTCAGAGGAGAAGGAAACCATGGGTCAGAGGACAGTGCTCAGTACAGAGGTGAGTAAGGAGAACCTCGTTGCTCTTCGTCCACTGGAAGGAGCTGCTCCACGGCTGAATGGTCAGTTTGACCAACCTGGGCTAATTATGTTCGTCTTCCAGCCACTGCCTCTGCCATAACTCAAAAAAAATTCTCTTCGACACTGATGCAAAGTCTGTACTGACCTTGTTGCAGGTTATCTTGGCAGCTTCATTGGCTGCCTCATTCCACCTGATTCCCACATGGCCGGATACCCAGCAGAATAAAACCTCCTTCCCACAGGATTGAAGGGAAAGGAGGTCATCCTGGATGTTTTAGACTAAATGGTCTGCTGGTCACATGTTTACTAGCACCTGAATATGGCTAAGGAGATCACAGCATTTGATGAACCTTCTATCGTGCATTACTCTCATATGCTGGAGCCAACTTTAACAAAGCATAATACACGGCAGTGTATACACTACACATTAACTTCAGCTAATACCTATAAGTCGCTCGGGGGAACACTACAGAGCATCCTATACCATTTGCCTGCTTAGATCCATCCATATATACCAAGATAAAATCATGATGTTGCTTTAAAACATCGCTAAAAATTCTAATAAAAACAATGTCAGCAATAACAGCTTGTTGTGCCATGACAGTTCTAAAAGCATTCTGGGCCTCATTAAAAGCCAGGGAGGAGATTTAATCCAACCTTGGTGATAAAAGGAGGGCAGCTCAAACATATATTCATTTAAAACAGCCCTTGTATGGTAGCTAAATAGTTTGGTTGCTCTTGAGCAATTATTATATAGCTGTTCAAAGTTTGATCAAATAATTGTGTCCTACATGGGACTGTCAGGTGTTGTGGCAATGTGCAGGTAGTGTCGCACCATGAGGAGTTGCCGGCGGGTAGAAAGCAGCTGCTCGACAGACTCAGCACAGACGCTGGGTATCAGACTGTTGCGGTAGGCACTCTTGGCAAGACTAATTCCTTCATCCAAGGACACTGTCCAGTTTCCGTAGATAACTGTCCCGTGCTGAGCTGTATACTATGCAACCGTACTCCAGCCACGACCATACAAAGGCTCTTTAAAATTGTAGCAGGCAGGAGCGATCAGTGTCCCATGACCTGTCACACAGAAATTCAGAGCTTTCACATCTTTAAAAAGTGGCACCCAACTGAACCTGCTATTTAAAATGAGGCCCAGAAACTGAATGGTGTCCATAAAACTTAAAATGATGTTCCTCAACGTAAGATTGAGCTCTGGTAAAAGACTTCAACTACAAGTAAAAAGTACACACTAGGTTTTCTCAGCTGAGAAACAAAAACTGGTGTGTACTGACCATTCATCCAGCCTGTTTATCATGAGTTTCAACTGCAGCTCAATGCCTGTCAGACTGGATGTGGTACAAAACATTAAGAAATCATCAACATACAAGAAGTAATGGATTGGATTCCTTATAACACTTGAAGTGATGTTAATCATAAAAGCAAAAAGGTTAATGCTTAAAACAGACTCTTGAGGAACAACATTTTCCTAAATAAAAAGATCTGACACTTCACTACTAACTCGGTACCGGAAGCAACGGCCTTATAAAAAAAAGGGGAAGCCTTCCCATAAATCCCCAAATGTGTAGTTGTTTTAAATTACATGGCGCCAAGTAATATCATAAGCCTTTCCAATAACGAAAAATACGCCAACAAGCTACGGATAAATGTGTTCTATATCACCGCTTCCAGCAGGATCAGGTTGTCCAAGGTGGAATGTAACTTCCTGAATCCACACTGAAAGTGGCTCAGCAAATTACGGGACTCAAGACACCAGACAAGGAGGCAGTTGATCATCTGTTCAAGTGTCTTTCCCAAACAGCTTGTAAAGGCAATACTACGATAGCTACCAGGCAACCATTTGTGTTTTCCAGGCTTTAAAATAGGAATTAGTGTTGCTTCTTTCCACAAGTATATGGGGATGTGTCCTCCTCTCCAAAATATGATTAAAAATATCTAAAAGGTAATTTTTACCAGGACGCCTCAGCATCTGGTACTGGATGAGATCAGACCCAGGAGCCATGGCTTTGGCACTATTTAATGCCGACTCAAGCTCCCATGATGTAACCAGGCAGTTTTACACCTCTGTATCTGATGAATCGAAGCACAGCATGCACTTCTCGGCAGCAATCCATTTTTGTGGACCCAATGGTCGAAATTGGCAAATGAAGTGATGGCAGTGAAATACTCCGCCATCAACTGCGCTTGGCTTCATTCATCAGTAATTACACATCCCTGATCCAGCAATCCAGATACTGGCGGGCGGAAGTATCTTCCAGATATATTACGGATTGACTCCCATACTTTTGATGAACTTTTGAAACGGTAATTGTGCTCACATAGTTCTACCATGACCTTTTCTTCTTCTCCTTGATCACCCGATGCACATTAGCTCTATCAATACAGAACGCTGATAGGTTGTTGGATGTTGGGTGCAACCTAAATCGACGCAACGTCTGTCTGCAACCCTGAATGGCAGAGCGACATTCGTAGCTCCACCAGCGGACGGGCGTTCTATGCAGCGTTCAGGGGCTTTTTGGCATGGAAACGTCAGCTGCATGGTGATTCACTTCTGTGAAGTAACACAATTTCTCCTGTATACCCTCATGAGATTGCAGTTGCACAGAACGGCGGAACAGCTGCCAGTCTGCATTAATGACGTTCCATTTGCGACGAGTGTTCCCTCCTCACTAAACCCCTATGTGCATCCATATAGGGAAGTGGTCGCTTCCATGAGGTCGCGATCCATCTCCCACTGCATGGAGTCAACATTTGAATGATAGCACAAGGAATGGTTAATGGCAAAGTACGAACTGGAAGCAGTGGTAAAGTGGGTCATTTGTCCTGTATTTAGGATACATACCCCTTTGTGCTCCATTAATCTGCCAATTACTCAGACTTTGGGCAATCGCTGTTGGAACCCCAAAGCACACTGTGTACATTGAAATCTCATAGGAGGAGGAATTGCTGAGTAAGCTGCCTCAATATGTCGGAGCGGTCATCTTACTCAACGGGCGCATTCGGTGGTAAATAAATGGAGCATATGGTCAGGTAATAGTACTGGGTATCCTCACTGCCACTGCTTGTAAACTAGAGGTGAGAGCGATAGGTTTGGAGTGGACAGTGTATCGAACAAACACAGCCACTTGCCCCTTCGCTTGATCACCCTTGGTATCGTCTTTTCTATTAACATCATAACCACCTAGCACTGGATTGGATTGTTAGTTGGTCTAAAACGTGTCTCGTGTAAACAGAGGCACTGTGGTTTAAACCGTGCTAAGAGTTGTAATTCTTCGTTGAAAACCGTTAATGTTCCAATGAAGTATGGGAACCATCTTATCTATTTAAGTCCACCTGCCCCATTTTGGGTGGATGCTCCGTTGGTGTTTGCTGAGATCAGGTATATCCATCAGTATTTGTATGTCTTCAGTGTCTGAAGACATTTCTGATTCTGAGAAGGTCTTAGAAACTGGCGAATCTTTCTTCCCGCCGAGGACTTCACCCCCTCCTTTCCCAGCCAGTTGTGGATCTGGGGAAGAAGAGGAGAGGGACTTGACAAACAAAAACTGGGTCTGTGTGCTTGAATTTTGGACCCCGAACTTACTGCTCTGTCTGCCATTCGCTACTAGCAGATGGCGTTGCCTTTACTACATCTGCTGCAGGTGCTACTTCTGCATGGTAGAGGTCCCCACAGCTGTAGCTAAAGTAGCAGATGACTGTGCTTCTGCTAGTGGACCTGCTGAACCCGCAGTCTTAGTGGTCGGGGATGCAGAAGTGTTGCTGCTGACGTCCGTGGTCCTTGGGTGTAAAGACTTTAATGGGATTTGCGCCACATTGACACTGACATGAGCACATCGTTGATAATGTTTGGCGAAGCACGTTGCGAAAACCGGTGGCTCAAGAACCGTAAAGCGGTTTCTTCTCCTCGCCATAAGACAGTCGTTCTTTTGTTTCCAATTCCGGTACCTACTTTTCATCAAGGTACGCTCAACACTCCCTGCTCAAGGATAGAAGTGAACCAGAGCAGTTGACGCTCACTTGTGGGAGGATGCAACCAGTACCATGATCATACACAGCTTTTCCACATTTGCCACCAGTTGGGTTGCCTTTGCAGTTCGCTGTTACATGCCCGATCCCCAGGCACTTAGAGGAGCGCATCGGGTCTGGAATACACAGGCGAACGTTATGGTTTAAATAACCAGCTTTAATGGACTTGAGCAACGTTGGAGTGGTGTGGAACATGAGTATGAAGGTGGCAGTCTTTTCAAGATTGTCATTACCCAATCGTGTAATCTCACGAACCTCGACCACATTCTCTGATCTCCAATCCTTAAGGAGTTCCACAGCCTCTATGTTGATTAAGTCTTGGCAGGTGACCACACCTTTTCTAGAATTAAGAGTTTTATGGAGTTTGCACATTACTGCAAACTCCCCGAGCTTTTCAGACATTAAGGAGTAAGGCAGCCTCCTAGTAGGTAGATGTTTCAAAAAGCAGTGTCGCGTTCCTCAGCTTTTTCACACATTTTAAGCTTCCAGCTAAACCCTCTAAAACTTCTCCATATATAGAACGGAGAGAGCTTTTCAAAGGAACCCTCCGTTCTTGCTATGATTACAAAGGCATTGTCAATAAGATAACCCTACCTGTAACTTTGTTCCTTTTCAGTAGGAGGGTTTCCACTCTCGCCTGCTTGCCGGTTCTTAGGGGTTTTTATTTTCCCTGTAGCATGCCCAAGCCACAGGTAGAGGACGAAGTTTTGGGATTATTTTTGGTTACTGTCCCCACAAATCCGAAAGACCTAAATGTTGAGTGACGTGGAGTCACCGTATCACACCACCAAGCCCAATGCAACAGGGGTGTGGCAGTTGCCCCCGAGTTTGAACACTAGTGGGTGGTTTGCCTCACCAGACATCCATCTCCTCAGCATATTATTCACCTTGAGGTTGAGAGGTTTTTTTTTTTAATTGGTTTGTACCATCCTCATGATCAAAAAGATTAAGCCAAGATCACCATTCTCCTAGGCACACAACATTCCACTGCCAAACTCTACGGTGGTTGTTGGAATATGGTAGGAGCTTATGGTATGGAAAACTTGTGGCACTCACAAGTTTCCAGCTCAGGCACCTCTGGTTCACCAAACGCATACCTGGCACTTGCATACCAGACCCCTGCGGGCCACAAGAAATATGGTAGTAAGGATTAAAATGGGTAAGTTGCAGGAGAAATTACTTAGTGATGTAAAGCAAGAAGTTATGATATTTTAACAAGAGGGGGCAAGAAGTAATGCAGTGTATAGTTGCATAATACAACGAGAACATACAATCGAGAAGACTATGGACAAGATCATCGATAGTGTAAAATGGAACATGGACAATGAAACTGACGATTTGAAGCAGAAGCAAAATAGGAAAAATTGTGATTTGAAGAATGATATTGAGGACCATAATGAGTTGCATTTCAGCCAAGTAACAGAATTAAAGGAAAAGACTAAAGAAATGAAACAAGAAATTACACAAGTTGGAAATGAAGTGCGGCACAAGATGATAGAATGAGCGGACTGCAAATAAAATAGGAGCATTGGAAAATGATAGATAGGGAACTGAAAACATGAAACAACAAAGATTTGAATGGGGATACGATTGTGATGTAATGGAAAATCAACTCCAATTACTGGAAATGAAATTTAAACCAGGTGGTAAAATTCAACCACACAATTTTGTGAAAGTATTCATAGCAGCTACTTGCCATACATAGAGATAGTGCGATGAAGACTTAGCTAAATGTAAGGAGAGGAACCAAGAATTCAAAGATCATATGTATGAATGGAAGACAGAAGTGGTCGCAGAATAGCTAAAATCAGTATACAGGAAGAAGCAACGGGAGTGAAAGGAAGTGAAGAAGCATTATAGGATACCTGAAAGCAGAAATGTGACTGATAATTTTGTTGCAATGTGGGCACAATTAATAGTGAGTTTCAATATTCAATCTACTAAGCAGGAAAAGTAGAAAGAAAAGAGGTTTAAATCTGAACCACGAATGAAAAAATTGTTGAAGCATAAGGGAAGAAGTTGTGTTGTACAAACCGAGAAGAGCTATGTGAAAAGCGAAAATTGAAATAATGGAAATATTTGAAATTAAGAAAAAATAAAGAAGAGCAAAAATGGTGTCCAAGCAACGGAAAGGAAACAAACAGTAACAACGATAACCTTTACATCAAAATAAAATATGTTAGAGGCGATTGATGGAAAAAAAGGAAAGAAGATCGAAAACAATATAAGGTGCCAGATAGTAGCAGTAAATATGAAGGAAAGGAGTTATTTAGTGGTGATGAATAATAATGAAGAAAAAAAGGTAATAAATGAAGATAAAGAAATGTAGAAACAAATGGTAATAGGATAAATCGATGAAATTGAAACACTGAATAAAACGGTTGATTACAGGAGCAATGAAAAGTTCTAACAGGAGTCTTAGGAAAATGAATTCATAGTAAGTTATTTTCTGCAATATAAGACAAACATAGAGTTACTGTAAATGGAATTAAAGCAAAAATTGAGGAACGTTTGTTATAAGATGGGGATTCTTGGTAATTGTGTGAACAGATTTTTCTGAACACCAAACTATTAGTTACAGGATGATTTAAAACCTTTATAAGGCAAGGGAACACTGATATTAGAGTTGATGATCACATAACACATTTCTTTGGTTTGGCCACTTCTGGTGCTAAATTTTTCCGTACAAAAAATCATTTTTCTTGAGTTATAGCATTTTTTTTTTCTAGTAACATGGTGTACTTAATGAGTTCTATTTAAATGGTGGTTTATTTTTAACCTTAATAGTTTGATTAATTGCGTACAATGAATGTTATCTGAAACTGTTCCTGAAATAGGGCAATGAGTGATGATGTATGGTCAAAATTAAAATCCAATTAGTTGTATTGAGATTGTAGAGAAAGATTGAAATGAAGAATTTTATTGACAAGCAAATATGTAAATATCTAAGTGAGTGTAAACTTAAGATGTTATGGATATGAAAATGTTTAGAGTGAATTAGTAATAACAAAATACTTAATTTAATTTTTGTATGTAAATATGGTTGTTATTTTGGCATTTTGGTTTGTTGAAATCATCATTTACTTAAACAATAATTTAACTGCTCCGAAATGGGGGGCATATGTAAGATAACAACCATGGATGTTGGCTAACCTGTAACAAATATATATCAGTAAAAAGATTATCGCTGTGTTTAGTATATGAAATAGTTGTATGTGTATCTGTTGTTATGAAAGAAATTTGTTGAGTCTGAGGATTCTTTTTATGAAGTGCGTAAAGGAATGTAATTATAAATGTTTAATGCAGTGGTAAAAATAAATGATTTTGAATTATAAAAATGTGAGAAGAATTGCTTACTGCGAAGCAGATAGTTTTTGAGCAGCAAGGCATTTACCATACATTATTTTGTTTGTGAGTCCGAAATACATTACGGGCTACATCTAATAAAAATAAAAAAAAAATATTATAAAAAAATTACCTTGCAGCCTCTCTGATAAATATTGCTACAATTACTTTCGAGGTCCTCTCATTAGTACTGTGTTAGGCATTTGACGAAATCAGGAAACCTTATCGAGTTGTGGGTGTACAGTCTTACCAATTCAGACATATTCTGGCAAGTTTTCAAACATAATTTTCAAACACATTTGCATTTAAAATGTCCATATCTGTATACCAACCAAGTTTCCTTTTCTCTACTAATGTTAAGAAGCACATCTCAGTATACCACCTAAATCATTACTCATCTAAAAGGAACAAATTTATCCTATATTCAGAATGAAGGATAACTAGTACTATTTATAGTGAGTGACAGGGCCATACCACCATAATAAAGATTATCTTTAGTATTCTTTAGAGTGATTCTTGGTGATATAATAAGAAACCTGTTGCAAAATAATTTAAAGACAATAAAGTGGGAACCTTAAGAGGGACAATTATTAACAAACAGAATACTGTCATTTTCAAAAAAGGAACAGGGGCCTTTAGTTTCAGATAATTTACCTTCAATTTTTTTGCTTCCGTCCAAGACAAAGGCCATTTCAAACTTACTGACAAAATGTTAATCTTAGACAGAAATGGTATTTATATTTTTGAGTAAATGCATACTGTATTATATATTATTTCTGTATTGTGTAGTTTTTTAATTGGAAAGTGGAGATCATTTCATCATTTACCAGAAACCTAGTGTTCAGTAATTTTTCATTCCTACACAAGAACATATCTGACATTGGACACAAATTATAAATAATTTTAATATTCACATGTTTAAAAAAAACTGACTACAAACAGCCATAATTTATTAGATCGGGAGGAGAAACAAAAGCCAGGCTTCTAAATATTCGTCCAACAACTTAGCAATCGATTCACTCCTACTAAATACTAAACTTGTGTACCAACTTCAGTGTAATTGTGCCTTCTTATTCTTCATGTTCATCTCTAGTAATCCATACCAAATAATTTAAAGGATGACTAGCAATATTGGAAACATCACAGTTTGATATCACTTAGTGACTAAGCATTAGACTCAAATGCCATTCATTAACAAACCGTATCTCCCCAACACAATACTGCACCAATTGTAAAAAGAAATAAGCACAATCAACATCATAAAGTGATTTTTTGCATTTTATTATTTAGTCATGGGAACTACATTAAATGGATATGGTATCACTGGCCAGGAGACCCCGAAAGGTTGTTTGGTTGCATAGTGACAGAATTTCAATTTTCCACACATCCTGCTTCTGTTAGGTGCTCTAACATAATCTGGTAATACTACTGCATAAAGGGGACCTATAGATTTAGATAGAATTCAAACAACATAACATCCTGGTGTACTCCACACAAACACAGCAAAGCTTTGGGAATAGAAATGAACTTAATGATGTACTCCCACAGTCTGCCTTGTTTGCGTTCACAACCCAACACAATGAACTTTTCTAAATCAAAAATTAAACCTTGTTTTTAACATGGGAGTAAATAAAGAACTTAAAAAAATCTGTTGACCATTTTATGGAAACAAAATAAACATCTAAGTAAAAAAATACATAAGTTTACATACATCTTCATTATCACAGGTGACCATGTTTCCATATTCTATTTCTTGACAATTACAAATATCTGGGTTCATTTGGATCATATGTCCAAACAGTAATTTCTGAACTCTCTACAATGTCTTCCACTTCATTTGCTACAACGGCTTCTTCAACAACAGGTAGTGATTGAAGTGCCTTATTTACAGCAGTAGCTGATGTTACAGTGGAACTGCTGCTTTGGCTTGTTGAAGTACGACTTAATACCCTGAAAAAAATATAACAGAACAAAAGTACTCTCAAGACCTACATGAAAGAAACAAATTTATGGATGTTAAAAAATATTTTGTCTATAGGAAAAAAATTAATAATAAAGGCAAGCTTAATTGCAATGTTTTTAATCCTGACAAGCAGTTTGCAAAAATATGAAAATTGCTTTTCCACTTGCCTCAGTAGTGACTTTATCAAGCTGCCAAATGGTTTCTGTAAGTCCATTAAAAATGATGTCGTCCATCTTGAAGATTATATCTTGGAAAAGGAGTACTATAAGTGCATGATACACTGGCTCAATTTAATATCCAATACAGGCATTGGATGTTTCAAGGGTTGAAATGTGAAAATCAGTATCTCCTACACGTAATGCACCATTTAAGAGGGCGAGGTTTTGGTGACTGAACGACTCCCAACTCATGGAGCCATGTACTACTTGCCAATGGCCCCGTGAGAAGAGTGTGGAGCAAAAGGTAGTGGTCCAGGGCATCATCTTGTCCTGGAGTTTAAAATGATCAGGAAGATTCAATGACACAACTGGAAATCCAATGTCGTAAAGCCCCAAATGGAGTTTACAAAAACTTATAATCTAAAACTATGTAATGATGACTTCCGCTTTGGTAAAATAATTCCCCATTCAGATTTCTATCTCACTTCTTATCAGGAGAAACAAAAAAGAAATAAAAAAGAATCTAGACTAAATCGTTCAAACATTGGCGAGAAAAATGTTGAAAGTTTGAATGAACTGAAGTAAATTATATCACTTACAAAACAGACACAGTAATCTTTATCTAGATATTAAAACTTAACTTATTCCATGACCTAAAAGGTTGGTTGGAGCATCCCCAAGCATGACTTTGACAGTTCCTTTTCTCTGAAACCTACAGTTTAATGTAGAATCCAAACCACAAAATGACCTGTCGTACCTCTCATATACAAAACACAGTTTGCAAAAATTCCTGTCCCTGTATTTAGTAGGCAAGTGCCCTATCAAAACACTAACTTAGATATTATTGGGATTAATAAGTTATTCATGTAGCAAGAATTATAGTCTAGGAGTAGAGAAGAATAAGTATATAAAACTCCAATTTGAGTGCAGGAGCAGAATTTATAACAAAACCAAGAATACATGTGTCATTAAAATCAGTTTGGTAACTATATTATATTGATTGTTATAGACCCAACAGCCAACCTAGCACATGTGTATGTGAGAGACAAAGTCCAAAAAATGATAATAGAGAAAAATCATTTTATACATTCCATAAATTGGCAGAAATACAGAAACTGTGAGTAAGGAATGGGAATCTGTAGAGGATTATTTATTTATTTTACACCAATCGGCATTGGACAGAAATATTTTACAAATAAAAAGCCAAGAATAACTGTTTAGGTTAAATACAAAAGTTATTAAACTATGATACACACAAGAAAATTATTTTATGAACTTAATCAGTTAGTAGTAATCTTTTGCTGAAAAATATGATAAGTGAACCTCCAAAAAGTTAATGTCTGCCGAGTACAGGTTTACCAACCTGGCAATTCTGTTTCTGGGTGCATGGTAGACATAGTTTTAGTTGTGTTTTCAACTGCAAGCACCCTTCTGTTCTTAGCACAGACTTTGAGAATATAAAGCCAAAGTCAGCTAAAATTTCTGGCGAGTCAATCAGCACATTGAAAACTTTGAAAAAGAAAGACAGGTCAGCCACTTGTCTGCAACTTACTAATCTACTCAGCTTATACTGGTGATCAACAAAACTGATATTTATTGCATCCTCAGAATGCTGATAATAGCATAAACATTTACAAAAAATTCACTGTATTTTTTCGATACAATAGATGTTTTCGTCAGTGAATGGAGACCAGACCACAGACCGATACTCCAGTATGGGTTTGACGAATGTTGAGAAAAGAAGTATCAATGTTTTGGTATTTCTGAACTCCTTGCCTGCTCTACAAATAAAGCCTTAGCTTCGATATAGGAGATATATTCCAAGTTTACAGAACAATTTTGAAGTTATGGCGTGACGTGACTGTCACAATTTGAACTTATTAAACCAACTTCCCGATAAAAGAAATCCTCTATACAAATATCACCTGTGGGCTTCTTTAAAATGTGTGCAAAGGTGTTTAGCTTTCTCAAGAATTATAGCACCACTTAAGAGCATTCTTTTCTGATTGCAGCTTTCCATCCATATGATTAAAACAGTTTCCATTTTTTCAATATCTGGATTATGAACAGTTTTTTCTGACAGTGATGTTGAAGCCATAGAAAACTTTATTTTGTCATCTGATTTATTGATTGATTGTAAAGTTGATTTATTGATATTATAATAAACAACTCACCAATACATGAGCAATAAAACATTTTTATTTTTCCCTTAACTAGAAAAATGAACTTTTTTTTAATGGTAACTATATTTTTTTTTTCTGCTTTTAATATACATCATAAATCATGAACAATACAAGGAGTTAAGATAAGTGGAATGACCAAACTGCTGTAATGAGATAAGTGAAATCACAAGCAATCAGAAGGTATTTATCGAAAGCCAGAGCAGCAAGTGTATCCTGAAGGCTATCGTCAAAGATCAAATGCATTGAGGCAGGAATAAGTTGAAGGGCATGCTATTGCGCTTTTATACAGAAAATAAATAAATAATCAGTTTTAAAATTACAGTAACATTGGTTTTGGATCAGCAAACAGTGAAATATTCAGTCGAGAGTGCAGAAAGATGTCACATTATTTTTGCCATGAATATTGAAAACACAAATAGCAAAAATTTGCAGCACTAATGAAATATATTATCAAGAGCTATCTAAGCATATAAAGAATGTAATAAATCTAAGGATTATGGGTGATTTCATGTTGCAGAAGCAGAAAGAAATTTTGTATAGAACCTTAGTTTAGGTGAAAGAACTAGGAACTACCACCTTTCATGCTGAGAGCATAATGTCTTTTAAAAAAATCTGAAAAAAACAACACACATTCAGCTAATAACAATATGTTGGGAAAAAAAAGTTAGTGCAAATCAAGATCTAAGCATATGCAGCATTAATAAACACGTGGAGGGAAGAACAAGAAGGTAGTCTACTAGGTACTGCAGTCTGACTTGATGAATTCTCACGATATACACCCTGACCTAATGGCCTTTAATGGTAGCTCTGTCTTGAGAAATTCAGCTGTTAATTTTTATACCAAATTCATATTGCATATGGCTGAAGTAATGAGGTATAATTTGCATTTGTGATGCAAAGATGTTTATTTCTGCAAAGCAATGTATGAAAGAATTTTAAAGCCATAAGGAAAAATATTTTTTGGTCTGAAAACAAGTATTGAAATAATTTTGTCACACTATGATATGGTGCCAAATAGATGATAACATATTTTGAAAAAATCAGTAAAAAAATTCAAGAAGAATACTGTGCGATAGCTGGATGAAGCCAGTGCTAAAAAATGTGGGAGAAGATGCTAGACAAAAGGGGCAGCAAGACTGCATGGTATGGAAGAGGCTCATTCATCACCACACATAGTTTGCAGGAATGGAAAATTAATGAACGTGAAGGAAAATAAGTGATTTATTGTTCCACACACACTTCACCTCCCTCCTTCCGTATCTCTCAAAGAATGAAAATCCAGTTTTAACAAGATAATTAAAACACATATTTTGTACAGAAATTATAGCTTTCTGTAGGATTCAAGAAAATTTTCATGATTACAGTTAAATTTCAGCCAAGTCACATAAATGTTAATTTCTTGAAATATAATCTTCACAGGTTCTCCAACAGATGGTGTTGAACAAAGACGAAGTTTCAGCGGTGAGCTCTTTAGCCAAAAGCTAATGTTTCTTCAACACCATCCGGTGGAGAACCTGTGAAGATTATAGTTCAGTGACACGCTGGGAATGTATTTGTTCACACATGATAATTTCTTACTTTTTCTGTTTCCTTCTAGTATCTTGAATGGCTGCAAATGAAGACTGAGGTGCCTGTGCCAGTTTTTTTCCAATACTGAATTTTTGTGCTTGTACACCAATTTTTATAGGCTCACATGAGGAATTTAGACTTGCAGTTCGGTGACAATGCTGCATCTGCATAAAAAAAAAGAAAAAAAAAAAAGATATATATATATATAATTGTGAAAAAAATTTATGATTACTGTGATAAAATTAATATATAAGATTAATTAAAGGAAAATGGGAAGTAATTTTATGTAAGCTTTACTAAATTCTACTGAATTTTCAAGAAAAAGAACATAGCCAACAGTTCCTTTCAAGTTTTCATAATATAGAACAGAGAAAGCTGTTCAAAGGAACCCTCCGTTCTTGCTATGATTACAAAGGCGTTGTCAATAAGATAACCCTTCCTGTAACTTTGTTCCTTTTCAGGAGGAGGGCTTTCCACTCTCGCCTGCTTGCCGATTCTTTGGGCGTTTTATTTTCCCTGTAGCATGCCCAAGCCACAGGTAGAGGAAGAAGTTTTGTGATTATTTTTGGTTACTGTCCCCACAAATCCGAAAGACCTAAATGTTGAGTGACGTGGAGTCACCGTATCACACCACCAAGCCCAATGCAACAGGGGTGTGGCAGTTGCCCCGAGTTTGAACACTAGTGGGTGGTTTGCCTCACCAGACATCCATCTCCTCAGCATATATCTCACCTTGAGGTTGAGAGGTTTTTTTTTATATTGGTTTGTGCCATCCTAATGATCTAAAAGATTAAGCCAAGATCTCCATTCTCCTAGACACACAACATTCCACCACCACACTCTACGGTGGTTGTTGGAATATGGTAGGAGCTTATGGTATGGAAAACGTGTGGCACTCACAAGTTTCCAGCTCGGGCACCTGTGGTTCACCAAACGCATACCTGGCACTTGCATACCAGACCCCTGCGGGCCACAAGAAATATGGTAGTAAGGATTAAAATGGGTAAGTTCCAGGAGAAATTACTTAGTGATGTAAAGCAAGAAGTTATGATATTTTAACAAGAGGGGGCAAGAAGTAATGCAGTGTACAGTTGTATAATACAACGGGAACATACAATCGAGAAGACTATGGACAAGATCATCGATAGTGTAAAATGGAACCTGGACAAGGAAACTGACGATTTGAAGCAGAAGCCAAATAGGAAAAATTGTGATTTGAAGAATGATATAGATGACCATAATGAGTTGCATTTCAGCCAAAAACAGAATTAATGGAAAAGACTCAATAAATTGCACAAGTTATAAATGAAGTGCGGCATAAGATGATAGAATGAGCGGACTGCAAATAAAATAGGAGCATTGGAAAATGATAGATAAGGAACTGAAAACATGAAACAACAAAGATTTGAATGGGGATACGATTGTGATTGTCAGGGACGTAGCCGGACACTGGGGTTGGTATCGGCTTCAGAACCTGAACTCGAAGTCTTCCAAATGTTGTCAAAGTTCTGCAAAAGTTCTATTACCGTGTTAAAACCTGTAGAATGCTAACTGTAATAATTACCGCGGTCGCCACTTACAGCTTAACCTCCTGTAAGAAAGGTACTAATATAGGAATGAAAGTCTGAATCCTGATAACTGAGATATATTCTTGAAAATTTTCACATAAATTACAAAAGTCACAGTTAGCAATGGCAAACGGAGAAAAATCATCAGCCGAAGATTACAAATCATTAAAACAGAGCAAAACCGCACTACCCCAAAGGAACTTTATATCTTCTATTTACACATGCCGAAAACTGATAGTCTGAATGTAGGTTATGCTGAATTTTGAAAATGGCGCCGGTCAGGAATGGCACCGGTCGGCCATGATGCCTAACTTCCCCTCATGCACCACGCATTCTTAGCCCGTCTTATTCGAACTCGTCAACCGGAGCTCTACATCTTACCCAGACCAAGACTTTAGATACACTGTGTAAAAACATGGCGGCCGAGTTCCTTATATCAAACTGACTTACTGGCCGAGACAATAGTCTATCTGGAAAAAGAACCTGTTAACAGTGTACTACCAGAAATTCACAGAATGAAGAGCGTAACGAGACAAGTGTCGTGAAGTGTTTGGTTAGGATTTTAAAGCTTCCAGACCAGTGAAAATGAATTTTGAAGTTTGGTTAATTTAAAAGCACATTTGAATCGCGTAATGTTAAACATCCTCCTACGTCACAGGAAAAATGCCAAATCTCAAAGCCTTAAAATCTGAAGTTAATACTATGTTCAAATCGTTCTCTGGCCTCTGCTGAGCTCAGTGATGTAAAAATCTTTCAAATCGGTTAATTCTATCAGGAGTTATGGAAATTCTAAATTTTACTGTTTTTCCGTTGTACAACCAAATATTCTGCTTTTTATTTATAGCCGGTTGTGTCCTGAAACTAAATTTAAATTGAACCTTTATTTATTTTAAGCATTTAAGAAAAGTCTTTAGTCTGTTAAACATGTTAGTTTTTTAGTTATTAAATTGTAAAGTTTCGATTTTACGGCGCCATTACCGGTTGGCTGTTATTTACTTATATTTTCAATTTATTGGTTGATTGTTACCGGAAACTTAAAGAATATTAACTGGCTGGTTATTTTACTTGGTTACATTTACTTTTAAAGCTTTGAAGTTGTTTAGATGTGGTGGAATTAAATGTTGAACTAGCTCCCATGTGGATATGCATCAAACTTCATATTTACGGTTTTAAATTGGTCTGGAGCTGCAAGTTATTAGTGAATTTAATATCATAAGGTGAAATTCTAAGTATTAAAGTGCTTTACAGTGTTTAATTTAGTGGAATATTAGTGCTATAGTAGTGTAAACAAACCTGTGTTTTCTGCTTCATGGATTATTACGGATTACGCTCATTTAGGTAAGTTTATGGCTTATATCTTACCTGAAACTTCTTATTTATGGTTGCTATGTGTTGTTTATTTACTTTACTGTACTCGAAGTGTTGTTATCTCGATTTTAACTGTGGTATCATGTACTGAAGTTAACCTCAAACTTTGCCGGATTTTAACGGAATCTCGAAAATAGAGCGAAGGGTACCTTACATGATGTGATGGAAAATTAACTCCAATTACTGGAAATGAAATTTAAACAAGATGGTAAAATTCAACCACACAATTTTGTGATAGTATTCATAGCAGCTACTTGCCATACATAGAGATAGTGCGATGAAGACTTAGCTAAATGTAAGGAGAGGAACCAAAAATTCAAAGATCATATGTATGAATAGAAGACAGAAGTGGTCGCAGAATAGCTAAAATCACTATACAGAAAGAAGCAACGGGAGTGAAAGGAAGTGAAGAAGCATTATAGGATACCTGAAAACAGAAATGTGAATGATAATTTTTTTGCAATGTGGGCACAATTAATAGTGAGTTTCAACATTCAATCCACTAAGCAGGAAACGTAGAAAGAAAAGAGGTTTAAAACTGAACCACGAATGAAAAAATTGTTGAAGTGTAAGGGAAGAAGTTGTGTTGTATAAACGGAAGAGCTATGTGAAAATCGAAAATTGAAATAATGGAAATAATTGAAATTAAGAAAAAATAAAGAAGAGCAAAAATGGTGTCCAAGCAACGGAAAGGAAACAAACAGTAACAACGAGAACCTTTACATCAAAATAAAATATGTTAGAGGCGATTGATGGAAAAAAAGGAAAGAAGATAGAAAACAAAATAAGGTGCCGGATAGTACCAGTAAATATGAAGGAAAGGAGTTATTTAGTGGTGATGAATAATAATGAAGAATAAAAGGTAATAAATGAAGATAAAGAAATGTAGAAACAAAGGGAAATAGGATATATCGATGAAACTGAAACACTGAATAAAACGGATGATTACAGAAACAATGAAAAGTCCTAACAGGAGTGTTAGGAAAATGAATTCATAGTAAGTTATTTTCTGCAATATAAGACAAACATAGAGTTACTGTAAATGGAATTAAAGCAGAAATTGAGGAATGTTTGTTATAAGATGGGGATTCTTGGTAATTGTGTGAACAGATTTTTCTGAACACCAAACTATTAGTTACAAAATGATTGAAAACCTTTATAAGGCAAGGGAACACTAATATTAGAGTTGATGATCACATAACACATTTCTTTGGTTTGGCCACTTCTGGTGCTAAAGTTTTCCATACAAAAAATTATTTTTCTTGAGTTATAGCATTTTTTTTTTAGTATCATCGTGTACTTAATGAGTTCTATTTAAATGGTGGTTTATTTTTAACCTTAATATTTTGATTAATTGAGTACAAAGAATGTTATCCGAAACTGTTCCTGAAATAGGGCAATGAGTGATGATGTATGGTCAAAATAAAATCCAATTAGTTGTATTGAGGATTGTAAAGAAAGATTGAAATGAAGAATTTTATTGACAAGCAAATATGTAAATATCTAAGTGAGTGTAAACTTAAGATGTTATGGATATGAAAATGTTTAGTGTGAATTAGTAATAACAAAATACCTAATTTAATTGTTGTATGTAAATATGGTTAATATTTGACATTTCGGTTTGTTGAAATCATCATTTACTTAAAAAATAATTTAACTGCTCCGAAATGGGGGGGCATATGTAAGATAACAACCATGGAGGTTGGCTAACCTGTAACAAATATATCTCAGTAAAAAGATTATTGCTGCGTTTAGTATATGAAAAAGTTTTGTTGAGTCTGAGGATTCTTTTTATGAAGTGCGTAAAGGAATGTAATTATAAATGGTTAAATGCAGTGGTAAAAATAAATGATTTTGAATTATAAAAATGTGAGAAGAATTGATTACTGTGAAGCAGATAATTTTTGAGCAGCAAGGCAGCTACCATACATTATGTTGGTTGTGAGTCCGAAATACATTATGGGCTACATCTAATTATAATAAAAAAAAATATTAAATAAAAATTACCTTGCAGCCTCTCTGATAAATATTGCTACAATTACTTTCGAGGTCC